>JAHQIW010003719.1:0-35442 GCA_019055375.1 Parelaphostrongylus tenuis
CATCATCATCATTATCATCATCATCACTTAGATCTTATTTCCATCTCATCCTTTACTTTTCTGTGATTGGTCCTGCCCTCGTTACATCCTTTATCCTCTTCTGCATCATTATTTCAGGTAGTCGAAAGTAAGCGTATGCACATCGGAACTCCCCCCTTTATCCCTTCCTGTCTTCATTTCTGTGATTCACAAATCCTTATCACTCTCTCAGCTTCGTCATACCTTGTTATCTCCCGCCTCTATTATTATAACGTGTTTGATGGTACGGTGTTTGACAGACAAGAGGTAGTTACCATGGTCGTACGATATTGAACTCCACCATCATAACCGTATATCATTCACTCTCTACATTCCTCTGTATATGCTGGTGTGGTACAGCCACCCTCAATGTCTTATTGCGTCTTCTCAAAATCTTTTTGTATTATAACCTCCTGTGCTCGAGCCTGATACAATACCAGTGCTCTCATCGTCTCGTTATATCTTGTTATTTCCTTCTTATATCAATATTTCAGGCAGTGGAACACATTCGTATGCATGACAGAAAAAATCGCTCCAGTCAGATGTTCGCTTCTTTCTGTTTTCTTTTGTTGATACTGCTGCATGCTTATTACTGCTCCCAAATCTCTTCTGTCGACGTCTTGTTATATCTTATTATTTCGTTCTTGGATAGTTATTTTATACAGTGTAATATAATTGTATGCATGAATCTTCTGAATCACACTTCGCCTCATTCTGCTTTTCTTCCGTTGATACTGCTGCATGCTTATTACTGCTCCCAAATCTCTTCTGTCGACGTCTTGTTATATCTTATTATTGCGTTCTTGGATAGTTATTTTATACAGTGTAATATAATTGTATGCATGAATCTTCTGAATCACACTTTCGCCTCATTCTGCTTTTCTTCCGTTGATACTGCTGCATGCTTATTACTGCTCCCAAATCTCTTCTGTCGACGTCTTGTTATATCTTATTATTTGCGTTCTTGGATAGTTATTTTATACAGTGTAATATAATTGTATGCATGAATCTTCTGAATCACACTTTCGCCTCATTCTGCTTTTCTTCGGTTGATACTGCTGCATGCTTATTACTGCTCCCAAATCTCTTCTGTCGACGTCTTGTTATATCTTATTATTGCGTTCTTGGATAGTTATTTTATACAGTGTAATATAATTGTATGCATGAATCTTCTGAATCACACATTCGCCTCATTCTGCTTTTCTTCGGTTGATACTGCTGCATGCTTATTACTGCTCCCAAATCTCTTCTGTCGACGTCTTGTTATATCTTATTATTTCGTTCTTGGATAGTTATTTTATACAGTGTAATATAATTGTATGCATGAATCTTCTGAATCACACTTTCGCCTCATTCTGCTTTTCTTCGGTTGATACTGCTGCATGCTTATTACTGCTCCCAAATCTCTTCTGTCGACGTCTTGTTATATCTTATTATTGCGTTCTTGGATAGTTATTTTATACAGTGTAATATAATTGTATGCATGAATCTTCTGAATCACACATTCGCCTCATTCTGCTTTTCTTCGGTTGATACTGCTGCATGCTTATTACTGCTCCCAAATCTCTTCTGTCGACGTCTTGTTATATCTTATTATTTCGTTCTTGGATAGTTATTTTATACAGTGTAATATAATTGTATGCATGAATCTTCTGAATCACACTTTCGCCTCATTCTGCTTTTCTTCGGTTGATACTGCTGCATGCTTATTACTGCTCCCAAATCTCTTCTGTCGACGTCTTGTTATATCTTATTATTTCGTTCTTGGATAGTTATTTTATACAGTGTAATATAATTGTATGCATGAATCTTCTGAATCACACTTTCGCCTCATTCTGCTTTTCTTCGGTTGATACTGCTGCATGCTTATTACTGCTCCCAAATCTCTTCTGTCGACGTCTTGTTATATCTTATTATTTCGTTCTTGGATAGTTATTTTATACAGTGTAATATAATTGTATGCATGAATCTTCTGAATCACACTTTCGCCTCATTCTGCTTTTCTTCGGTTGATACTGCTGCATGCTTATTACTGCTCCCAAATCTCTTCTGTCGACGTCTTGTTATATCTTATTATTTCGTTCTTGGATAGTTATTTTATACAGTGTAATATAATTGTATGCATGAATCTTCTGAATCACACTTTCGCCTCATTCTGCTTTTCTTCGGTTGATACTGCTGCATGCTTATTACTGCTCCCAAATCTCTTCTGTCGACGTCTTGTTATATCTTATTATTTCGTTCTTGGATAGTTATTTTATACAGTGTAATATAATTGTATGCATGAATCTTCTGAATCACACTTTCGCCTCATTCTGCTTTTCTTCGGTTGATACTGCTGCATGCTTATTACTGCTCCCAAATCTCTTCTGTCGACGTCTTGTTATATCTTATTATTTCGTTCTTGGATAGTTATTTTATACAGTGTAATATAATTGTATGCATGAATCTTCTGAATCACACTTTCGCCTCATTCTGCTTTTCTTCGGTTGATACTGCTGCATGCTTATTACTGCTCCCAAATCTCTTCTGTCGACGTCTTGTTATATCTTATTATTTCGTTCTTGGATAGTTATTTTATACAGTGTAATATAATTGTATGCATGAATCTTCTGAATCACACTTTCGCCTCATTCTGCTTTTCTTCGGTTGATACTGCTGCATGCTTATTACTGCTCCCAAATCTCTTCTGTCGACGTCTTGTTATATCTTATTATTTCGTTCTTGGATAGTTATTTTATACAGTGTAATATAATTGTATGCATGAATCTTCTGAATCACACTTTCGCCTCATTCTGCTTTTCTTCGGTTGATACTGCTGCATGCTTATTACTGCTCCCAAATCTCTTCTGTCGACGTCTTGTTATATCTTATTATTTCGTTCTTGGATAGTTATTTTATACAGTGTAATATAATTGTATGCATGAATCTTCTGAATCACACTTTCGCCTCATTCTGCTTTTCTTCGGTTGATACTGCTGCATGCTTATTACTGCTCCCAAATCTCTTCTGTCGACGTCTTGTTATATCTTATTATTTCGTTCTTGGATAGTTATTTTATACAGTGTAATATAATTGTATGCATGAATCTTCTGAATCACACTTTCGCCTCATTCTGCTTTTCTTCCGGTTGATACTGCTGCATGCTTATTACTGCTCCCAAATCTCTTCTGTCGACGTCTTGTTATATCTTATTATTTCGTTCTTGGATAGTTATTTTATACAGTGTAATATAATTGTATGCATGAATCTTCTGAATCACACTTTCGCCTCATTCTGCTTTTCTTCGGTTGATACTGCTGCATGCTTATTACTGCTCCCAAATCTCTTCTGTCGACGTCTTGTTATATCTTATTATTTCGTTCTTGGATAGTTATTTTATACAGTGTAATATAATTGTATGCATGAATCTTCTGAATCACACATTCGCCTCATTCTGCTTTTCTTCGGTTGATACTGCTGCATGCTTATTACTGCTCCCAAATCTCTTCTGTCGACGTCTTGTTATATCTTATTATTTCGTTCTTGGATAGTTATTTTATACAGTGTAATATAATTGTATGCATGAATCTTCTGAATCACACATTCGCCTCATTCTGCTTTTCTTCGGTTGATACTGCTGCAAAATTACTGCTCTTGACGTCTCGTTACATCTTGTTATGTCCCTCTTGTAGCATTGCCACCTTAAGCGAAATACATATGCCTATACATTAGTACTGACCATAATTGTATGTTATTTATTGACCGCGCCCTGTCGTTGATTCTACATCAGTTTCCTCTATTCACAAATTCTCGTTATATATTGTTGTTTCCTTCTTATATCAGTATCTCACTCAGCGAAACATACTCGTATGCATGACTCGTCTGAATCACATGTTCGCCTCATTCTGCTTTTCTTTGATTGATGCTGCTGCAAAATCACTGCTCTCAAAGTCTCGTTATATCTCGTTATTTGCTTATTGTTTTGTCATTTCACACAATAGAAACTATTCGTTTGCATAACGGAAGAATTCCCTCCAATGAAATGCTCGCTTCCTTCTACTTTTCTGTGATTGATACTGGTGCAACAATCCCTTTCGCTCTCGACGTGTCGTTACATATTGCTATTTCCTTGTTATTTCTTTATTTGAAACAGTGGAACACAATCGTATGCACGACAGAAGAAATCACCTTAGTCACATGTTACCTTCTTTCTGCTTTTCTGTCATTGATCTTGCTACAGTGCCACAGTTCTTGAAGTCTTATTATGTCCTGCTAGTTCTACTTGTATTGTTGCCTTATCAAGTGAAACATTATTGCCTTCACATCAGAAAAGCCACTGAAACCTTACCCTACTTTCAGCTTCTCGTTATATCTTGTTGTTTCTCTATGGTATTATTATCACTTAACAGTTACGATGGTGCAACTAATCATCTCACAAGTCCTCGCAATACTCTATTACCTCAGCTTGTGTGACTTGTTACCATGCTAATTCGAATGGAGCCAATAAATGTTTAATTTATTCTTGTCACGTGGAAGAGTAGCCGAGTGTTCTGCCGGCCCTGAGTAGTCGTTGAAGCTCAATTATTCTACCACGATGTTCGTAAAAAGGCCTATAACCAGCTCGGTGTACTCATCATCTTGGTGCCTGACTGTTCCACAACTGTTTGATGTTGAGGTAGTTTCGATCTTGCACTTCACTGCGGTCTGTTTAATACAAAAAGCCTGCATCAACGTTCTTTCCTGTACTCCTTCGGCAACGTAAAGTGATTTCTCACCTTCCTTCTTGGCAACCTGTCTTGCGACGAGTACGTTCGAGGAAGGGGAACAACTGTAATAATATGATGTGCACTGTTTCTCATGCTTTCAGCTATTCTCGCTAGATCCTCTATGATTGTGAACTCCTGGTCAGTGGTGTCTTCTTAATTAGTTTTGCTGCTAAGTTGTTCATCGTGGTGACCGTCCGAATAAGCGCAGTCGATGATCGACATTGGATGGGTTGGATGGTTATCGGAAACACATTCGTTTCTTATCAACATCATTTCAAAGATCTATTCGCAGACGAAAACGTTCACAAACAATTTGAGGTTTTTCAACATTTGCTCAACTGGCTAGTGTTGATGTTGTAAATGTGATCTAGTCAATAAAGAGAAAAGTGTGTAGTCGGCGGCTACCAAATATCACTCTCACTTTCTAGCACTCACATTACATCTTAGATTTGGCACTACTTGACTACGAAGAGGTGGTGTGTCCTGGTCCAATTCTTTTCGATGGTAATATTATCTTAGAATGGAGATATTTGAGTTGCAAAACCTCCATGGGCTCACGGAATATCTACATATACTGACTGTGGACGCCCTGGCTGACAATGGCCTCCATGATTACCTCATTCCCAGCTGAATCAGTGGCCAAACCGATAAAGATGAGACTTAGCGATATTTTGTGCACGCTCAATTTTAAACGAGGCTTGTTATCATGTGGCTGGGCTCTGTTGCACTGAATTGCCTTCAAAATCCCGCTTGCTTACGTAGTTGTCCATGGTCCAATTTTCTGTCAGTCATGTTTAAAATTCCGCATTTTTTTACTCAAAGGGTACGAGGGTGTTAACAGGCACTTTGTTCACTGAAAATACGCACAACAATATATGATAGCACAGGTTGACGTTTTGACAAATCACGCCTTCTTCAGAGGATGTGAAAGTACCAACAACTCCCTATTGCTCCCTATTGCCTGCAAGAGTATCCCAGGGTCCTCCTCGCTCTAGCAATTCGCTGAGCATCATATCTTTCATCTACTCCTTTCGTGAAGAAATCGCACCAACGAGTCTGTGGTCTTCCTGTAGAGCGCTTGATGTCCCGAGAAATCCAGTCGGTAACGGCTCTAGTTCATCGGTTGTCGTTAAAGCGCATCACGCGTCCGGCTCACCTTATTTTCGATAGCCTGGCGTGCAGAACGGCGTCCCTGATTTTCAATCGTTGACGTAGGTCGATATTTCGGATCCTTTCTCTAATTTGCGAGATACGGGATACTCCTAGCACCGACCTTTCGACTGTGCATTCGATAGTGCCAAGTGATTTTACATCCTGCTTACGTAGCGACCAGGTTTGTGCTGCATACGTTAGGGCAGGGATAATCGCCGAGTCGAAAAGGTGGGCATAGAGGTGGACGTTCTTTGTTCTCTTCAATACATCTTCGATGCTCTTAAATGTTCCCCAAGCCGCTCATTTCCTCCTGCTCAACTCTGGAGCTAGGTCGTTCATCATGTTGATTTCACGACTTAGATAGACGTAACTCGAGCATTCGGAGATTGTCGTTCCGTTGAGCGTGAATAGGGCGTTAGAAACCCATCCGTTCCTCACGAGCATTGTTTTCGTTATATTTAGTTGAAGACCAAACTTTCCACAGGCGTTTTCGAAATCTGTCAACATTCGTTCCGCTTGGCTGATGTTAGGTGTTATGAGAACGATATCGTCAGAAAGCGAAGACGGTTCAATTGCTGACCGTCAATTTTCACTCCCATATCGTCCCATTATAATGCTCGCATGACGTTTTGTAGGGTGGCAGTGAATAGCTTTGGCGAAATTGGATCGCCTTGTCGAGCCCCTGTTCCAACGTCAATGGTGATGTTGTTGCAGAATGGAGATATTTTGGTTGTGGAATCTTTAGAAGATCACGAAGGATCATTATGTACCGAGTAGGGACGCCCTGGTTATCCAGAGCCTCTATAACCGCTTCTGTTTCCACTGAATCAAAGGCTTTCTTCACATCGATGAAAGTGAGACAGAGTGGTTGTTTGTACTCTCGTGAAACTTCAATGAGTCTTGAAATCGTGTGGATGTGGTCTATGGTACTGAATCCTTTCGGAACCCTGCTTGTTGCATGGCTGTCCTTCGTCCAGTGTTCTGTCAATCCTGTTTAGGATGACTCGAGTAAAGAGTTTATGGACAACGGACAGCAAGCAGATTGGGCGATAATTGCCTATGTCGTGAAGGTCTCCCTTTTTGAATAACAATACGGTCTTGCTGGTTTGCCATTGAATCGGCACCTTGCATACTGACAGGTAGCGAGTGAAGAGCCGAGCCAGGGTATTGATGAGAAGTGGCGGTAGGTTCTTCACGTGTTCTGGTCTAATCCTGTGTGGACCGAGTGTTGTTCTGTTCTTCACCGACGATATAGCATGTCGGATTTCGGAAGAAAGACCGGTGGAACGACATATTCGTCCTCTTTCAAATCATACGACGGTAAGAGGACATAGCTAGCGAAGAGATCCTAGTTGTATTGGTGGATGACTTTCTCTATAGCCCTTCTCGAAGCTATAAGTTTCCCGTCAGGGTATCGGAGTGCAATCATCTTGGTCTTATAGATGACGAAGCCTCGCTGGGCTTTGCGAATGCTCTTCCCAGCTTCTGCAGCTTCTGCCATTACTGCTGCTCTTCTTTCTTTGAGAATTTCTTTTATCGCTTCTCTGCAGCGTTTCACAAGTTCGGACGTAAGTTTTCGGTTGCGTGTAGCTCGCGAGATTCCACGTTGACATACCAGCTCGAGTGTCTGCTGAGACAAGCGTCTCTTCGTGACAGGCAGTGATCCCGTGTAGAACTTAGGAACAACAGCGACATCGGTCAAGCAAAATCTTCGATTTACTGAGATGTGGTCTATTTCGTTATGGTACTCTCCATTGGGAGACTCCCACGTCCATCGCTAAAAAAGAGGCTTATGGAATTGCGAGTTACAATCGATGGTTTGGGTCGCCATGATAATCTCGGATAGTCTCTCACCCTGTTTATTCTATTTCAGTTCTTGGGCGCCTATGTGACGTTCTTCAGACGTTCTTCTATGTCCAATTTTTGCGTTAAAATCTCTGACAAAGACTATGAAGGATGTATGATCTTCTCTGAATAAGTTTTCGAGGTCCATATAGAACGCTTCGACTTCGTCTTCGTCATAGCTTGATATTGGTGCGTAAGCAACGAAGATGGTCAAAGGCGGCATAGAACCACATCGTTTCAACCGCAATCGTCTGATACGGGTTGTGAGTTGTTCAAACAAATCGATATTCACTGTCAAATTCGATTTGACGAGGACGCCAGCGCCGCCGACACCTCTGCTATCGCTTGTTCCAAGGAGCAGTTTTTCTCCGGTGTCATAAACAGCGTGAAGAGTATGGCGCCTTCTCGTCTCAGCCACCCCAATGACGTCGTACCTTATTCTTCTTGCTTGAATCAATAGATATTCTACAGCGGATTCGTGAGCAAGGGTTCTTGCGTTGTAGGTACCGATCGTCATTTTAGTGCGTTTCGATCTTGGCAGCCTAGTTTGGCCTTGAGATCTTAGCAGCCTCTCCGTATTCGTCCTAGCTGGCGCTGCCGTACCAGGGGCTCTTTTGGGGTCAGGGGAATGAGGCCCATTTTTGCTACTGTTTTTAGCGATTTGATACCCAACGTATAGCTTGCTAGGCTCTAAACGTGGGGCTGGGTATTCACGAGTAGCTTGCCAGTCTTTACCGAAGGAGCGGGAGGAGATTATTTGTTGGAGGCGATTTCTAACCGTCTCCTATGTACTTTCCAGCCTCTTGATTGCAGGCTTTTTGCCGACTTTTCTCGTGGAAATAGAGTTTTGTAAAATCGGCGCTGCAGAAGCAGGGAGCTTATCCACTGTATCGACCTGCGTCTCTGGAAAGCGCACGGTCGCGTCCAGTTCGCATTTATTCCCCTATCCACCACTGAGGATGTGCCACGTGCCCTCGCGACTTACCGAGCTGGATCTCTCAAAGAGGGAGATTGTGGCGGAACTTATATGCAAGACCTAAATGCATCCGAAAAAGTCTAGTGCCAGACGTCG
This sequence comes from Parelaphostrongylus tenuis, assembly GCA_019055375.1. Lineage (NCBI taxonomy): Eukaryota > Metazoa > Nematoda > Chromadorea > Rhabditida > Metastrongylidae > Parelaphostrongylus > Parelaphostrongylus tenuis. Next base: position 8,836 of record JAHQIW010003719.1, read on the forward strand.
ATGCACTCTTGTCCCTGTGATACTTTGCGTAAAATTTCTCGCACTTTTCGCATTCTGGCTAAGAGTGGTTGATATCAGTCTTTAAATCGACGGGCAATGCTTGTTAACGGCTAGTTCGTGTTCTATAAGGATTTTGAAATGGTATGCGATGTAGAGATGATCGACTAGTTTGTGCTCAAAGTGTCACGACATCAAGAGCTATATGAAAAGTAAAGAGTTTGGTGGGCACTACACTGATTTTCCAGGATCATTTTGGTGTTAAATGAATGGGTTGCCACGGATTTGAGAATCTGAAAGGATGTGATGTCTTCAAAAATTATCATCGTCAAAATAATATTGAACAATGTTTTGTAAAACATTGAAATCAAATATCAATAGAAAATAGTGGAGGAATCAGAACGTTTGCAAGATTCTAAATTTGCAATCATCATTCTCTCAATTACTCCAGCTATACAGCTTGTTATCAGTCTGACATTACCCACAATTTTGTAATTCTAATTGCTTATATTTCCAACAGCCCATTTTCGACATTTAGTTCGGGATCTTAGAATTTTTTGCTTTATAGTTGCTTCTTCAAAGTCATCATCCACAAAGATCTTCACATTTTCACGCGGGTACAGCTACTGTTTTAGGATTTTCAAACTTTTTTTGTGAGTGGAGTTGAATGCTGGGCGGAAAAATTCTCCATTGAATTATGGAATGATCAGTATGAATACGAATATTAATAGAGTTGGATATTGCTCGAGTAATCTCTGTATTCAATCATAGTATGGCACTGTTAGGATGCTTCCAGATCTCCATTACATGGACTCGCCATCTTATGTGGATCCGAGAAAGTGAACTGATCCCATACAAAACGAATGATGGCCAGATATTAGTAGCTAGCACAAACTTTTAAGATCGCTGTTCATTAAATCTAATCTAATCGGGTATGCTCAATGATGCCGTTTGTCTCAAATTCCCACAACGCAGATTTTTGCGCGTAGTCACTTTATTAAAACGTTCAAAGTAGTTGCAGTTTTACACGAAATCCTGTGTTATGCTGGTAACCTTTTTACTATTCATCGAAAAGATAATCTACAAATTGTGAGTCAACTGAAACTTGGTCCTGGAAAGAGACTTCTTAGTGTTCAATCAGACGGGCAAAACGAAGGGCCATTTTCGTTATCCGCACCCTGATCCAGTCTCTTGGAAAGGAGGCGTTATCTGCTTTTTTAAAGCTTTATTAGTTATTCGATAGCCTAAATACCGAAAACTTCAACGGCGCTTCAATTTGTGAAAAGGAATTAATGCGCTTTGGCAGTATAAATAAAATTTTGTTTCACACTCAGGCATCTTTCCCTGGGGGATGCTTCCTTCCTAGACTCTCAATAAACATTCGATAGCTCAAATCTCATCAATTTTAAAGGTATACTTGGTTTTTGAAAGAAATTTTTTTGTGATTAGTAGTAGCTAAAAAAAAACTGAATTTTGTATTTTGCAGAAATTTCTTGTCGGCTGGGTTCCTTGAATGGTTGTGCATCGATCACGCGGTTTGATCGCGCAAGGTGGATTACATGTCTTGTGAGGTTTTTGTAAGGAAATCTAGGAGCTCTCTTCGGCTTTGTGATATTCGAAATAAAATATACGGCTGTGATACTCTGAGTTTCCTCTGCACGTTTCTATGTTTTTCTTGTACATTTTTCTTTTCTTGTAGCCAGCAATTCGTGCAGCGATCAACAACGACAGCAACAACGTCGTCTACCAACCTTGTGCCAGCTAAAAAGCTAATTTTCCATTTTTGAATCGGTAATTTACATTGATGCCTAGGTTAATAGAAAGCCGATCTCTCGACCTTTTCTTGTATAGATTTAGACTGCCTAGGCTTAGTGTGGGCCTAGGATTATCAGCGCTTGTTTGTCCATATAAAATGGAAAAGAAAAATCTAAGTTCACATATTGGTAGAACAAAATTTCTGCACACTTAGCTTCATACTCATCTATATTTATGCTTTAGTCAACCGTTATGTTGCAAAAAAAAACGGTGGTTTGTTGCCAGTGTTGCGAAATCTCATCCACAAATCAAAGCAAAGAATGCGCTCCGAGTGCGAAAGCATATTTCCTTCTGGCTACTACGGTGTATTATGGAGTTCTCTTCAAAAACCAGGCACACCATCAAAATGGTTGAGTTTTGTACTGAGATGCTTGTCAACAGTCTGGGAGAAAAGCTCCGTCGAGCGAAAAATGCCCGAGTGTGAAACATGATTATATTTTCACTGCTTGAGCGCACTATTTGTTCGTTCTGAAACCGAGCTTACTATTGAATTTTTCGAGATTTAATCTATCGAATGACTACTGGAACGTAGGAAAATATCAAAGAACGCAAAGGGGCTGAAACAGAGTGCGGATAACGGAAAAGTATCAAAAAATATAACAGCGTTGACATTCCACCGTGACAAAATAAATTGCCAGGGTTAGATGGGCAAGTCATAAACAACATGAAGTAGTGCTACTCGAAATCTTATGGATGTGTGAAACCAAAACCGTTCGTGGTCAGTTGAGATATAGGAGAGCTCAGGCAAGAACTATCAAAAGTTGGCATTCTTAAAGGAAGTTCTTGCGCAGATTCAATACTGATGAGTTTCTTAGGGGGGGGGGGGTTGGGTTTGTGGGGGGGCCCCTTGGGGGGGGGGCCAGGGGGGGGGGGGGGGGGGAGGGAGGGGGGGGGCCCACGGGGGGGGGGGGGGGCGACCACGGGGGGGGCGGGGTCGGGGGAAAAGGGGGATGGGGGGGGGGGAAAACCGGGGAAAAAAACTTAGGGGGGGGGATCTTTTGGGCTTCCTTTTTCAAGGGGGGGGGGGGGGCGGGTTTTAATGTTTTTTTTTTTTTTTTTTTTTACTGAGGGGGGGGGGGGGCGGGAAAAAAACCACCCCACAACACACAGGGGGGGGGGAAACAGGCGGGGGGGGGGGGGGGGGGGGGGGGGGGTGGGGGCGGGGATGGGGGGGGCCCCCCCCAGTTTGTCACCCCCACCCCGGGGGTGGGTGGGGGGGGGGAAAAACAACCTATCCCCGGGGGTGGGGGGGGGGGGGGGGGGGGGGGGGGGGGGGGGGGGGGGGGGGGGGGGGGGGGGGGGGGGGGGGAACAAAAAAACACCCCCACCACCACCGGGGGGGGGGGGGGGGGTGGGGGGGGGGGGGAGGGGGGGGGGGGGGGGGGGGTTCGCGCCTTTCACTATAAATACTCTAGTTCATATCTAATTTGCAAATTCTTTCTTTCAGAATGATCTCAAGCCGTTCTGGAACCAATTTCCATAACTTCCGAACACTGCCTTTCTCTCAAAGATCTAGCTCGAACGAATTACGTACATTATTCATGAAGAGAAAGTATAGGCCATTCTCTGTGTTGGAAATCTCAATCCTCATGACGTTCTCATATTTCATGTGCGAACCTCTTCTCATTTTTCCACTGAAACTTCAGTTTTTATTCGTGATTTTTCCTCTATCCTTTGAACTTAGATGTTAAATGTGAATCATTCTCCATTCTTCCTCTGAAATGTATCACTTTAACAGCTGACTCTCTACTCTTTTTTACTGGATTATAAAAGCGCTCTAGTTTTATCTTCTAAATTAGTATATGAAGACTGTAATAAATGATTTATACTTGGAGGATTGGCGTGTACTTGTATTAGATATTGCCTACTTTATCTAGACGAGGTGTTGTTGAATGGAATAATTTGTATTTTATTACCATGTGACTGATTGTACTTAAACTTCACATATAGTTTAATTCCAACACTTCTTTGATTTTAGTTCACATTTTATGATGCAACTCAATTGGTTGTGGATCTACTCCATATTTTGTTCGTATCCGAGCATTTCTTGGTTCATCTTTGCATCCACAATGCATGGAGAAATTTCAATTTTCTTGTGGATTTGTCTGGCACTTGGCAATTTTGCTTTCAGCAACGCTGACAGAGTTGATTATCTATAAAATCCTAATATAGCTCCACTACAGCGCTCGTGAGCCTTCATCACAAATATTCATCGCTCAGCGTTATTTCATCCGACGTTCAACGTTTTGCATGTCTCTCAACATTGCTGGGTATATGTTTGTAAAAAAAAAAGCACCGCTATAGCGTTTGATTAAATCAGTCGATTACAAAAATATTCTTCGGCTATTTTTGGATCTAAAAGACCTTTTCGCAGAAAACTTAGGTACGACCACGGCGAATAAGAAACAGTTAGTTTGCAAAGTCCTGTTTGAAGCCGTATCATTTCTTCATACCATTTCAGAGGTCTCGAGACGTTTAATAAATTTGACATCATAGGCGAGTTTCTGAAGAAGAATGAATTCACCCATTTATTTGAAAATGTTTCAGATTTTCTGTCATATAACCAGAAATGCACTTGTTCAATGTTGTGTGGAGAATCTGCAGCGGTTATCTGGATAATCCTCTCAATATAACGGAATTCAAGTAGAGAGAGAAACTTCCGACAAAATGCAGACTTCATACATTTTTCTAATTATTGAATGGCACAAAGTTGTATGTGATTTGTACATATACTTATCAAAAAAGCGATCACTGATAATCAAATTTTAGTGATCGAGAGATGTACGATAAGAATTTTCTTTGACAATCTGCCCTCCTCAGGTGGTTTTGTTCACTGATGATATTTTTAGATTATCAAAGGAATTCCGGAGTTGTGAGCCTTGTAGAAGCGCTCTTAGGTGTTATCACTTCCAACGTCGTTAGGAGTGAATGTAGGCGGTGTTTCAGCGAAGGAAAACTTCTTCCGGCTCTGAACATCCTAGTGACGTGCCCCGTCTGTTGGTCGTGATTGCTCTGAGCGCCGAGATTTCTCTGGCGCGCTCAGCTGTTCATGAACCTAATTATTCGCGTTTGTCACTCCTCGGTCTGTCCGTTATTTGTTTTCCATTCTATTAATGCAGTCGACTGATCCTCTTTGTTTTAACTCCGTATTTTCCTAGAATCCATCCGTAAATATCTTCCCAATGTGAGTTTATAAAATGTTTCATATGAAAAAGCTGTTAATTGATTATTCGCCATAAGAATATGATCCATACATCGATATTAAACTCTGTATCAGGACAATTACTCAAATATTTCTTTATTTTACCACGCTGCATGATTGTGCCTCGAAAATGAGGGAAAACTTTGAAAACTCCATTTTTTCTGAGAACAGGAAGTATAGTGCGAAAAATAGAAATCCTATGCGATTCAAATTCTACGTAAATGAAGACGTCTAATCTCTCTTGATCATATTTCAAAATGATTCTGATTGGATTCTAAAGTGAAAAGAATCATCGATTCTTTCTTATTCCATCACTTGTTACTGATTCTACTACGTTCTGTCACTAATAAATTCCATTGAGAATAATCGTTCCAAATTTTCTGAAGAGATCATTTGGTCATGCCTTTTTCATTCTCTATGATAGCGCATTCTTATAGTTGTCAATCATGTCTCCACTTTTGCCCATCACATTACAAACGACACTACCAGTCATGCTCGTCAACTATGTCCAGACATATCTGTTGTTGATTGGAAGACGCAAAGATAGCATGAGAAGAGGAGATAAGAACTTAGAGGAGAAAGGGATGGTCAAGGATAGTAGGAGCTTCAAAATGAGAAACGATTACGACATAGCGGAGGTAGGAATTGCTAGAAGGAGAATGACTAATTAAACATGACGATAATGACGTCATGGAAAAGATAATGATTAGCACAATGAGAATTCGGAGACGAGAAGAAAGCGACCCAGTGGACGAGTAGTTATAGACGAAAAGACAAAATAGAATAGCTGACAAGATAGAGATGAACTGACACTTACCCTGTCTCAATCAGATTAGCATATGTCCAGCTTGCGTCTATTTTTATGCATAAGAATTTGGCCCTTCAGACTCATTCAATCCTGAATATGTGATAGTTGACATACTTCAGCATAGAATCGGTTTATCTCTACGCTTTATTTCATCAAAAAAAAATTTATCATCGAATTTTTTCGTGAGCTCGTGACTGGATTAATAGTGCTTTTTATATGACAGATGTGCTATGAGAGAAATATCTTGATGTCGTTTATGAAGAGAATTTTCTAAGTCATTCATGAATAAAATATGACCGATTCTTCTCATTTGGATTGTCTGAGACATCTTTTTGTTTTTCAAGGATTATTTGCATGATTTTATTCTCCCCTTAACACGTAATGAGTGTTAACTTGTTTGCTAACTATAGTAATTTTATTTTTATTTTTAATTTCTATGGTGTAGCAGGAAGAATTCGGCGAAAACAGCAAATCTCTTTTGAGTCCACAGAGATAGACAAGTGCCAACGATGAAAGCGTGGGAACACTGTGGTTCGGGGCTATTTCAAGCTTCTAGAGCAAACCACACTCGACTGACTAGTACTCAAAGTCAGTGTCAATGATGAAAACAGAGATGACTCTAAAGCAGGAGTTGAAATCATGTTGGAACTCGATAGAACCCTTTTGCAGAGCAGTTAGTCAAGAAGAAGTGCTGGAGAAAAATGCGACATGAAGAAGAGCCTATCGAACGTAAAAGTAGTAAATGATTCAGAAAACTTCTGCATTGTTTCACCACATTGAATTGTAACACTTTCTTTGTTAAATGCTCTGGCGATATTTTTGAATAGTACTTTATTTCTGTACAATACTACGTGTATTTTTGTACACGCTTCGAATACTTGCACTAAAAGATCCTGATTCATATTTACCACAAATCGACAGCTTCCGCAGATCAAGTATGGTTCGAGCCGCCATTGATCTTAACAAAACAAGAGACCAGCGGGTAGGTGGTAATGGACAAACCATAGCAGATCCCCACTGCATCTATACTCACGACATTTTTGGAAGTCTTAAGTAGGGAGTTCACTAGCAGCAAGGAAAGACATTCTGTTTACACGATGTTTTCTTTGAGTAAATGCTCTTTTTTGAACAATCGCTTGACAACTGTTGCAACAGTGCGGATTTTTTTTGAATGTTTTCCATCAGCTAGCATTCAAATAATTCATACTGATAAGAAGTATCTGAGTTCTATTATGTGAGGTTAGAAAGTCTACAAAATGAGAGTTTTCAAACTAATATGCTGCTTTCAAACTCCGAGCGCAGTTATCTATTAAATCGTACTCCGTATGTGCTTTCACTGAACGCTGATCTACTTCAGCTTAACAGCAGAAATACTGGAATGGAAGCGTTGCAGCGGTTTGTTGTCTTATTCTGTAAGGAATTAAATTAATAATAACCAAGACAGTATTTTCTCATCTATAGGTTCTTAGAAGAAGTTCTTTATAAAAGGGATGTGTACGTTGTAACATTGAGACAACTGCTGCGATGGATGCAAAATAATATTGCACTGACTTCGATTTCCCAAGTAAGCATAGATTATTCGATTTTTCTAATCGCTTTTTCATTTTTCGCTTCCATTATTTGCTAATTGCGCTGTTGAATTCACTTAACCCACTTCCACAGCGCGACATGTTAAAATGTGAGCAATCTGCATCTAACCAAATCCGTCCACCTCCAGAACGTCGTGTGTGAAAGCGAGTAAATGCATGTACCAGACTCCTGGCTTAGCAAATCAGGAACATGAGTTCCTTACGTGTTCTTCATGTCCTAATCAATATCCTTGGTTCCAGAAATTTGTATCGGCATGTTTTACCCAAATATTTTGTAACATCGTCTTTCCGCAAAACCAAAGCGAGTCTCTATCATACGTCAGTAGTTCATTTTTTGTCAAAACGCTCGAAAGCGCTGCTTTTGCCCTACAATTTCGCACGCAAGATTTGGAAAGTGCTCTTTCATCTCTGTGCGCTGCTGTCTGGACACGTGTGGATTTTCTCTGTGAATCATTATTTCAAAGACGCTGTCATCAGAATAGACAGCATTATGTCTGTGGAATCCATATAAAGATAGTCCTTGAACCACAGTTGAGCACATTGGTGATATTGCCTAAACTAAGTACAGGACTCCAGATCGAAGGAGCATATCGACTGTGCTGATCCTTTGAACATATTGAGTTTCGACAGAGTAAATGCTGCAAGACAGCTGAACTGGCTGTTCATTTGAAGTCCTTAACATAATTGCATTCTAGCTGCATTTCCTATCATAAAAGTGATTTAGAGCCCACACATGCAAGCAACTGTCATACCGGTAGGAGTTTTGTTGCATAATCTACAATGAAGCAGCAACATAGAAAACTTTCAAAAACTGTCGATTCGAAATCTGCAATATCTGCCCTTTTTTGGTATGAGGTGGCGCTTCAACGACGACTGATGGACGAGAGGCGTTATCGACTGGATTCCTCGGGATATTAAGCGCTCAACAGGAAGACCCCAATCCGATGGCCCGATTTCATTACGAAAGGCATAAAAGAAGGAGATAATGCTCTGCAATTCCCTACAGCGAGGAGTGCCCACAGGGCTACTCTTGCACGCGGCAGGGAAAAATGGAGATGTTGCTGATATCCGCTCGAATCACTCGACGATCAACAGGATGACAGGTGATAAAGGTGATCCCTTGCAGAGTAATGCGTTTTTCTGGCCAACATGTGCTGAGTTTTACCGGGATTGGTTACGATTAATGATTAATGGTGGCTGTATGATCGGATATCATAAGATCAGTTAATAAATTACTTTTCTACCAGTGCAACATAAAATTTTAGAACAATTTAGAGTTACTGAAGAAAACGAACACTGGCATAACCCGTGCCATGGGTAATGTGCTCTGTGGTGTCCAGAGTGTGGAAGGCCTTCGACTTTTATATTTTTACACATGAGCGGTTGTACATGGTGAAGGTGACACTGTTTACATCCTGACATTTCGTTCTACCGTCGGATCGAATAGCAATATTTGCCCATGGCCACGGAGCAGCAGTGAACAAGAAAAAACTAGGTAAAAGTACAAGTCACTCAGTCAAAATCAATAAGTAAACTTCAGGATGTTGATAGTTTACCAGTTGCACAATAGGATGTAACATCTGTCAAAGAAAATGTTTAGTACAAATGTAGAATTTCAATAAACACATTTATTGTTGAAGAACAGTATTTAGAAAGAGGCTACGATAAAGTTTTTTTCCAAATTAATTAACGAATTAAAACTTCAAGGAACAAAATAGCATCGCCGTTTGTTAAAAAATCGTATTAGGCAGTGCGTGATAATACAATCTGATACAGTATGGATCCCATTCTGAGTAACTCGAGCGGCTAATCAACATTCCTCGAGCGAGCATAACCTGAAGAGACACCTCTGTGAGGTGAATTCTTTTCAGCAGGCTCTTTGTAAGGGCAGGCGATAAAACATGTACAGAAAACGTATGAAAACAAGCAGGTTTATTACGCAAGAACTTCTTTACGAGACCATTCAGTACCGGGTCCAGCTTGATGCACCGAATGGTGACACGGCACTGACAACGATCATCTGTCGTATTGATAGATCTGTTAGCATCACGAAGACTGTCAAGAGCGCGAATCACGAAGCAGAAAGCACTAGATTTTGAAAGAGTGATTGAGCCGTTTTTGGGAATTCGAAGTACACGAAAGTTAGTGGAACAGCTTTTTTTGCGGTTGAGGTTGATGTCAGGTAATTTTTGTGCATGCAAACCAATTTTTCTTGGAAAATTCAAAGACGGTCAAAGAAGAAAAACCGAAAAATATAAATGGAGAATTAGAAAATGATTGTCTGTGAGAACGTTACAGCCTCTTCGACGTTGGTACGTCAGAGCCATACGTACGTTCCGGCACTGTCGCCCGTTTCACCAGTAGCCTACGCCCCGCACAAAACCCTACTTCATAGCAGGAATAGGGAGACGTAAGCTTTGGTGATGGCACGTGCAACTGTGTTATCATCATTTTTTCATTGAATGGATTGCGCTTAGCAATGAAAATGTAGAAATCCATCGCAACGACTGTTTTCAAACCTCGCTTTGACCATTCAAAATAGTATGTGAAAATGTTTAGAGAGAGGTCTCATGACAGTTGATGAGATTAACTCTTGTGAAAAGCTCTTGCCCAAAGAAGGGGTTCCCTTCGTCATTTGCCCTCGGAAAACACACTTGTGCCCATGATGTATTCCAAAAAATACTTTGCAGCACTCACTTTCGAGTTTTATCTCATACTCATTCGTCTTGTCTTGCTGCAGTTTCATCTTCTTTAAGTTGTCCGATCATCTCTACTTTAGCCTTTAACACCGCTTGGGGTTCGATGTTCAGCGCTTCCAGACTCTTGAACATAAAATTATAGCTTTCACAAAACAAAGTACAACGATTTACACATATGCCGAAAGCCACAATAGTTATTATCAAACATGTTTTTGAAAAATACACGAACGGTAGTAGACAATACAGAAGGATCTGAACAGCGGCCAAAAATAGTCGCTCGGATTGGCGCATTGCCCTTCGCAGTGTTCTTGGGGGGTCGTGAAACAAGTCGCCATCAAATTCGTGTGCAGTAGGGGCGACAGTGATAATACGGCTACCATTTAATAGGTGCAGGTGAGGTTATAAATAGTTATAGCCTCTAGTCGGGTGGTTAGTGATGTATGCTAACAGGAAGTAATGTGCCAATGGGTTGGTTCGATCCCATCACCCCACACTTCCCTGTAAACTTGGACGCCTTGGACTGGTTATTTCAAAGATTTTCACGAAGGTCATCTTAACCCTGTATTCCGCCGCTTCCGCGAAGAAGGCTGAATCCTTCAGCTGCAGTCGAAAAGCACGCGAAATGCTCGAGAATCTTTGGTCCAATATATGCGAGGAAACGAATCGAATGCTAGAAGTACTGGGATGCGCACAATAAAAGTGTAATAACGGGTCTATGGAACAAATTATATAAAATACTGATGGCATCTGAAGCTTTTCGCACAAATTTTCATTCAAAGACGTGGGACACATTTCTGTCTTCGTGACCTTTGTGACATATCAATTAGTACACTAGTATATTGGTGAGCCTTGTTTAGGTCTCGCTTTTTTGAGGAGATCACATTTACAACATCAACATTAGCCAGGTAGAACAAATGCTAGGGAACCTCAACATTGCTTGTGAAGTGTTTAGTCTGCGAATAAGTCTTTGAAATGATGTTGATAGGAAACGAATGTGCTTCCAATGACCAGCCATCCATCCAAACCGATCTTCGACTGCGCTTACTCGGACGGTCACCACGATGAATAACTCAGCATTAAAACTAATTAAAAAGGCGCTAATGACAAGGTGATTTTTTACAATCATAGAGATATAACGGGAAAAGTTAAATGCATGAGAAGCAGTGCACATCATCTTAATACATTACTCTCGTTCCTCGAACGTACGCAACGCAGGACAGGTTGCTAAGAAGGAAGGTGAGAAATCACTTCACGTTGCCGAAGGAGTACTGGAAGGAACGTTGCTGCAAGCCTTTCATGATAAACAGGCCGAAGAGAAATACATGATCGAAACTACTTCAGCAATAAACAGTTGTGGAACAGTCAGACACCAAGACGACGAGAGCACCGAGTTGGTGATAAGCCTTTTTACAAACAACCCGAAAGAAGAATTGATGCTCAACGACTTCTCAGAGCCGACAGAACGCTTGGCTACTCTTCCAAGTAAAAAGGATAAATTAAAAATTTATTAACTCCATCCGATTCAGCACGATAACACGTCACACAAAAGGAGGAACGAAAGTATTGCGAAGATCTGTGAGATAATTAACTGCACCATCGTGAGTGTTAAGTGATAATAATGTCATAGGGAAACAACAAGATATAACGAGTTGTTGAAAGTAGGGTACTGCAGCAGGGTCGATCACACAAAAGCAGAGAGGAAGAAAAGGTTTCAGTGATTTTTCTGATGTGTAAGCAATGATATTTTATTTGCAAACGGTTACTTTCGACTAAATGAATTAATGATGCAGAAGAGGATAAAGGATATAACGAGGCATTAAGAGTACTAAGGGTATTGCAGTATCAACCGCAGGAAAGTAAAGAGAGAGGTAGCACACATTTTTGACGACTTTTTCTCATGTTTGAACATTGTATTTCACTTGATAATATCAAGACGTAAAGCGTGATTATAAGATAAGATATATATATATATATATAAATATATATATAAAATATGATAAGATGGATATAAGATATAATTGATGATGATGATGATGATGGTGGTGGTGATGATGATGATGGTGATGATGATGGTGGTGGTGATGATGATGATGATGATGATATGATGATGATGATGATGACGACGATAATGCTATCAATCACACAAAATAATGAGTCGGTAGCGTGCAGCAGTGGTTAGCACTTTTGATGTTTAACCAGTTGTGCTACATTACATGAAATATTAATGGAAACTAGATTTGACAGAGGAAGGAAAGGGTAAGATAGCTGTTACGTGCTTGTTTAGATTCGGTCGGAAAGCAGTGTAACCATACGCACTGCTTATAATCCTTTACCACTGAGTGTACTCAGACGGTGAAGACGAGGTTTGCCTGCTGCATCAGTCATATGATGTATAACTCGGCTGTATTGCGTATATTATCGATGCACAGGGAGGTTCCTGAAGAATTATGCAACAGAGAAGATAGTTCGTTTATGCTAATAATTTATAGGTTAGTAGTCTTCAATAGGCTTGCCTGACCTTTTCTGCGTTGATTCTGGAAATCATGTTGTGGTTTCAGTATATCCTCGGAAATCATGCAACCTCCTTAACGTAGGTCAACATCGAACTAAAGTGAGTAGCGCATGGCGGCATGAATCACATATGACTTACCGTGAGCAAGGTGGAGTCTGTGCATGTGCAATGAGTGGGCGACAACGTGAACAAATACTACCAGTGAGTTGGATGCTCGAAGTGTATCGGCGAGAGTTCAAGTGATGAGATGATGAAGATTTTTAACGATAATTCTGAATAGCGCTTATATATGCGTTCATGTGTAAGCATACAAATGCACAGTAAATGTACATGTGCATATACGTGTTTGTGTAATATATTGCTTGACTTACCGTTCACTGTCCTTAATCTGTGATGAGAGGATTCACCGTGGTATCGCGGTCGGATTTTCCGAAGTAAAGGAGAGTGAACTAACTAATCTCACTCAAATCTTCTTTATATATAGAGCGGCTGCCGATTATCAGGTGATAAGATTTGGTTTATGTCGGGGAAATTTCATTCCAATCAACCACTTTAGCGGTGGTGTAGTGTTACAAATGTATATCCACTGATACTGAGTGATGTGCAAACCTTCAAAGTCACGCGGGATTCAAACACGGATTTCACTCTTTCCGCAGAAGTTTGGTTTTTGTTCATAAAACCTATCTACGCCAATCGATATTAGAGTCGCATCTACTATTACGTAATTCATTGCCTGTTTAGTCCATAGTCATTAAGTTGGCCTAGAAGGCTACTAGGTAAAAAGGGTAAAGTTCTCGACAATAATCAGTCTGCGAAAGATGCACCATGCATTGGTTTTGACTTCGTTTGAGGTGATTGAATTAATTGTGCTTCAACATAAGTCGCTGTGGCTTACCGCTGTATCGATTCAACACTGCTTATCCTTCCAGACGAGTCTGGTACAAATTTATTGACCCTGTAGTGATGGGTGGCTTGATGAGCCGTAAGCGCGAGGTCGAACCATCGACCTTGTGTGCTATCCAGAGCACCTCCCACTGCACCACATTCTCTCTTTTTCACAATAGAATATATATATATATATAAGCCTATAAAGAATGAAGTCTGAAGCTCTCGGAGTTGATCAATCCCTAAGGTATGCGCCATGCATCTGTCTTCACTTCGGCAGTCACTAACAGCGTCCTACGGGACGCAACAGCAAGGCTATTCACGACATTGCAAGACGACTCGCTCAACCAGTATTCTGCGCCGTTTAAGAAGAAGACGAAAAACGAATTGAATGCTAGAAGTGCTAGTATCCGCACAGTGAAGAAATAGAAGATGATGTGATGACTGAACAAATCAGGTGCTAAAACGATTAAGTTTGATGTGAATGAATGCGTATCTGACCTTTACAATAACTCACGGTGGCCTCTGCTGTATAGAGTCAGTGCTGCCTACCCTCCCAAACAAGTCCGCCACCATTCCGGTACCAATTTGCCAGCCCTGAGGTATGGATGACGTGGTGAGCCAAGAGCGCGAGATCATACCGCCAAGGTAATTATTCTGAAACTCAAATTTTTGGTTACAGCCTCACATAGCCGAGTTGTGAAACAGCTTTTTTGGCGTTGTTACAGAATGAAAACCTGTTTTACACTCGCAGGAAGAACCCTTTCTTTAAACTAATAGTAATCATTCGATAAAGTGTTTGTTGAATCCAACGCTATGCTTACTTTCTGGAAAGATCGCTTCACTGCAGTGCAGCAAGAAAAGAATATTGAATTCGCATGCGCGAGTAAATGGTCTTTGACCAATTTACGTACCACTGGGTAAGGCGGCAATCGGGCTGAGTAGATGATCAATCCGTTTTAGAACATGTAAAGTGAAGTAGACAAATCTCGTAGTATATTAATGTCTTCGACTCACTGTTGGAAGCAATTAAGACGTTCTGGCCTCTTGAATTCCATCAAAGTGATAATAGTGATGACTGATTTATCACTATTCATGGCATAATAAAAGCATTTGGAGTCGTTTTTTTTCAGCAGAGTCGCATGTTTTATTTAGAGTTTGTCTTTCAAAGAGAATAAATAATTTCTAACTGAATAACAAAGATCGGTCTTTTATATGACTAGCCGAAAATCGGTCGATCATCGCGTCAGCCCACTTTGCCGCTTCACTCAGCGGCTCGTGAACTGTACAAAGAACACTTGCTCGCTTGTGTGAATTCAGTCGATTTTCCCTGTTGCACTGCAAACAAATGAAGTTTTCAGAAAATAAGCGCAGCACTGAAATCAGTAAGCATTGCGCTATTGAATGACTACTATTAGTCTCAAAAGGATCTTGTCTGGAGAGCTTTACTTACTCTTACTTTACTTTATTTAGTCCGTCATCACGGTGCCTTTTATCTCATTGTGTGGATCCCAGTACTTTTAGCATTCAAATTTTGTTCGCCTTCTTCTTGAACGGCGTGGAATGCTGGTTGAGCGAATCTCCCTCCAATCTCGATGAAAGCCTTGCTGAGGCGTTTCATAGGACGTTGGTGTTGACTGCCTGAGAGTAGTGGGGGTGGAGCTCGGCTCCCCGCGCGCAGTGTCCAGCATCACAACCACTCCGCCGCGGTACTTCATTATATAATATATATATATATATATATATAACCACGGATCTCTCTGATAATCAAAGGGGCATCTTAGCCGCAAGGTCATGTGATGCTCCCCCAAGTGGTGGATAGGGAAAATAAGCGCGAACCAAGGGCGACTGCGTGCTTTCCATAGATGCGGGTATATTTAGGGAATAAACTCCTTGCTTCTGCAGTGTCGATTTGATAGACCTCTATTTCTACTAGCCAGACTGGCCGAAAGCCTGCAATGAAGCGGCTGGGAAGTACATGGGAGACGGTTAGGAAGCGCCCCCAACAAATAGGCTCCTCCTGCTTCTCAAGAAGCGACTGGCAAGCTACTGGTTATTGCGCAACTCCCACGTTTAGGGCCTAGCAAGCTATACGATAGGTATACAAATGATCGAAACAGCAATAAAAATATGCTTCGTTAGCCTGAGCCAGAAAAAGTCTCCGTTACAGCAGCGATGGATAAGACGAGCACGCATAAGCTGTTAAAATTTCAGAAGCAAACTAGACTGCCAAAATCGGAGCGGACTAAAGGGACGAACTCTACTTATGACGCATGAACACTTGCCTGCGAATCTGCTGTAGAAGATCTGTTAATGCAAGCAAGAATGTTAGGTGCGAAATCATTGGCCTAGCTGAAACGAGAAGACGCCATTCATTTCACGTTATGACGCCAGAAAAGAACTGTTTCTTGGATCAGGCGATTGCACGGGTGTCGACGGTGTTGGCATTTTGGTTAACTCGAATTTGACCGTGAACATCGATTCATTTTAATAACTAACAACCCGTATTGGACGATTGCGGTTGAAACGATATGGGTCAACACCGGTTTTGACCATTTTCGTTATTTACGCACCAACATCAAGCTACGACGAAGATGAAGCCGAAGGTCTCTATATGTGGACATTTTCATTCTTCGCGGAAAGGAGAGAAAGCCGCTAAATGTGGACAACGAAGTCTGGGACTATCATAAACTGGGATGCATACAAATCATTATGCGACTCTTGGAACGATACCGTTGTTTACATCTCGACGAAGAATACGACTGCCTCATCGAACATCTTCACATTAGAGCAATGAAACCCGATAGCCTCAACGATACGAAAAGACGCTCATCTCCACAATCTTTGAAATTGACACGTAAGCGCGGAATCGTACGAGCTACAGGCAACCGAAATCTTACGTCCGAACTTACAAGAATCGGCAGAGAAGCGGAAAAAGAAGATTTCAAAGAAAGACAGCCAGCAGCTGTGCTCGAAACTGCAAAAGCTGAGAAGACCATTCGCAAAGCCCGTTGAAGCTTCGCCAATCATAGGACAAAGATGATTGCATTTCGACGCCCTAACGGACACTTACAACTTCCAGAAGAGCAATAGAGAAGATCGTCCCACGCTCTATTATAATCTTGTTATTAAAAAGTGGATGAATTTGTCGTTCCACGGTTATCCCTTACGAAATGCGCCACGCTATATCGTTAGTGAAGAATAGACCATTATCTGCTCCAAACGGGTTAAGACTGGAACACTCGAGGAACCTACCGCCAATTCTTACTTAACACCCTGGCTTGGCTCTTCACTCGTTACCTTTCAGAATGCAAGGTTTGCAGTCAATGGAAAACCAGCAAGACCGTGTTGTTGCTCAAAAAGGAAGATTTTCACGACATAGGCAAATGTCGCCCAGTCCGCTTGCTGTCCGTTGTCTATAAATTCTTCACTCGAGTCAGCCTAAACAGGAGTGACAGAATACTGGACGAAGCACAGCCCTGCGAACAAGCAGGGTTTGAATTAGATGAACTACCATAGACCACTTCCACACGATCACAAAATTTAATGAAGTTTTATGAGAGCACAAAAGACTGCTCTGTCTCGTATTCATCGATATGAAGAAAGCTTTGATTTAGTGGAAACAGAAGCAGTCATGGAGGACCTGGATAGCCACGGCGTCCCTGCTCGGTACATTAATACCCTTCGTGAGCTTCATAGAGACTTCACCACCAGAATGTAGCTATTCTATAATAATATCATAATCCAAAAAAGAAACCTTTAGGCCCAAACGATGGTTGGTACGCCAGGGTCATACACCGGTGTTTCGGAGGTTTCGGCCTCCTCGTCAGTGACCACGCGCCCCACATTAAGCCCTGCATTGTAGCAAGAGGGAGGCGTATGTGGTGATGGCACTGTGTACAATGACACTGGTCCATCACCTGTTCTCAGTCGATGGGTTTTTTTTGGCTGATAGAACAAAATTGATCTGTGACTTCGACTGTTTTATATATATATATATATATTCATATATGCATATGAGCAGATGTAGCGCAGTGGTTAGAGGTGCTTTGCATCGCATGCAAGGTTGGCGGTTTGATCTCGCGCTCTTGGCTCACCAAGTCATCCATACCTCAGGGCTGGCAAATTGGTCACTGGAATGGTGGCGGACTTGTTCTGGGAGGGTAGGCAGCACTGACTCGATACAGCAGAGGCCACCGTGAGTTATTGTAAAGGTCAGATACGCATTCATTCACATCAAACTTAATCGCTTTTAGCACCTGATTTGTTCAGTCATCACAGTATTTTCTTTTTTTTCACTGTGCGGATCCCAGCACTTCTAGCATTCAATTCGTTTTTCGTCTTCTTCTTAAACGGCGCAGAATACTGGTTGAGCGAGTCGTCTTGCAATGTCGTGAATAGCCTTGCTGTGGCGTCCCGTAGGACGCTGTTAGTGACTGTCGGATTGACGACAAATGCATGGTGCATCCCTTAGAGATTGATCAACTCCGAGAGCTTCAGCCTTCATCCTTTATATGCTGTATATATATATATATATATATTCTGTTGTGAAAAAGAGCGCATGTGGTGCAGTGGGAGGTGCTCTGAATAGCACACAAGGTCGATGGTTTGACCTTGCGCTCACGGCTCATCAAGCCATCCATCCCTACAGGATCAATAAATTTGTATCAGACTCGTCTGGAAGGATAAACTGTGTTGAGTCGATACAACGGTAAGTCACAGCGACTTACTGTTAAGCATAAATAATTCAATCACCTCAAACGAAGTCAAAATCAATGCATGGTGCATCTTTCGCAGACTGATTGTTGTCGAAAACTTTACCCTTTTTACCTAGTAGCCTTCTAAGCCAACTTAATGACAATGGACTAAACAAGCAATAAATTACTTAATAGTAGATGTGAACCTAATATCGATTGGTGTAGAAAGGTTTTATGAACAAAAACCAAAATTCTGCGGAAAGAGTGAAATATGGCTTTGAATCCCGCGTGACTTTGAAGGTTTGCACATCACTCAGTATCATTGGATATATATTTGTAACACTACACCACCGCTAAAGTGGTTGATCGGAATGAAGTTTACCTGACATAAACCAATTGTTATCACCTGATAGTCGGCAACCGCTCTATATATAAAGAAGATTTGAGTGAGTTTAGTTAGTTTACTCTCCTTTACTCCGGAAAATCCGACGCGATACCACCGTGATTCCTCTCATCACATAATAAGGACAGTGAACGGTAAGTCAGGCAATATATTACACAAACATTTATATGCACATGTACATTTACTGTGCATTTGTATGCTTACACATGAACGCATATATAAGCGCTATTCAGAATTATCGTTAAAAATCTTCATCATCTCATCACTTGAACTCTCGCCGATACACTTCGAGCATCCAACTCACTGGTAGTATTTGTCCACGTTGTCGCCCACTCATTGCACATGCACAGACTCCACCTTGCTCACGGTAAGTCATATGTGATTCAAGCCGCCATGCGCTACTCACTTTAGTTCGATGTTGACCTACGTTAAGGAGGTTGCATGATTTCCGAGGATATACTGAAACCACAACATGATTTCCAGAATCAACGCAGAAAAGGTCAGGCAAGCCTATTGAAGACTACTAACCTATAAATTATTAGCATAAACGAACTATCTTCTCTGTTGCATAATTCTTCAGGAACCTCCCTGTGCATCGATAATATACGCAATACAGCCGAGTTATACATCATATGACTGATGCAGCAGGCAAACCTCGTCTTCACCGTCTGAGTACACTCAGTGGTAAAGGATTATAAGCAGTGCGTATGGTTACACTGCTTTCCGACCGAATCTAAACAAGCACGTAACAGCTATCTTACCCTTTCCTTCCTCTGTCAAATCCAGTTTCCATTAATATTTCATGTAATGTAGCACAACTGGTTAAACATCAAAAGTGCTAACCACTGCTGCACGCTACCGACTCATTATTTTGTGTGATTGATAGCATTATCGTCGTCATCATCATCATCATCATATCATCATCATCACCACCACCATCATCATCATCATCATCACCATCATCATCATCACCACCACCATCATCATCATCATCATCATCATCACCATCATCACCATCATCATCACCATCATCATCATCACCACCACCATCATCATCATCATCATCACCACCACCATCATCATCATCATCATCACCATCATCATCATCACCACCACCATCATCATCATCATCACCATCATCACCATCATCATCACCATCATCATCATCACCACCACCATCATCATCATCATCATCACCACCACCATCATCATCATCATCATCACCATCATCATCATCACCACCACCATCATCATCATCATCACCATCATCACCATCATCATCACCACCACCATCATCATCATCACCATCATCACCATCATCATCATCATCACCATCATCACCATCATCATCACCATCATCATCACCACCACCACCATCATCATCATCATCATCACCACCACCATCATCATCATCATCATCACCATCATCATCATCACCACCACCATCATCATCATCATCACCATCATCACCATCATCATCATCATCATCATCATCATCATCACCACCACCTCATCATCATCATCACCATCATCACCATCATCATCAATTATATCTTATATCCATCTCATCATATTTTATATATATATATTTATATATATATATATATATATATCTTATCTTATAATCACGCTTTACGTCTTGATATTATCAAGTGAAATACAATGTTCAAACATGAGAAAAAGTCGTCAAAAATGTGTGCTACCTCTCTCTTTACTTTCCTGCGGTTGATACTGCAATACCCTTAGTACTCTTAATGCCTCGTTATATCCTTTATCCTCTTCTGCATCATTAATTCATTTAGTCGAAAGTAACCGTTTGCAAATGAAATATCATTGCTTACAAATCAGAAAAGTCACTGAAACCTTTTCTTCCTCTCTGCTTTTGTGTGATCGACCCTGCTGCAGTACCCTACTTTCAACAACTCGTTATATCTTGTTGTTTCCCTATGACATTATTATCACTTAACACTCACGATGGTGCAGTTAATTATCTCACAGATCTTCGCAATACTTTCGTTCCTCCTTTTGTGTGACGTGTTATCGTGCTGAATCGGATGGAGTTAATAAATTTTTAATTTATCCTTTTTACTTGGAAGAGTAGCCAAGCGTTCTGTCGGCTCTGAGAAGTCGTTGAGCATCAATTCTTCTTTCGGGTTGTTTGTAAAAAGGCTTATCACCAACTCGGTGCTCTCGTCGTCTTGGTGTCTGACTGTTCCACAACTGTTTATTGCTGAAGTAGTTTCGATCATGTATTTCTCTTCGGCCTGTTTATCATGAAAGGCTTGCAGCAACGTTCCTTCCAGTACTCCTTCGGCAACGTGAAGTGATTTCTCACCTTCCTTCTTAGCAACCTGTCCTGCGTTGCGTACGTTCGAGGAACGAGAGTAATGTATTAAGATGATGTGCACTGCTTCTCATGCATTTAACTTTTCCCGTTATATCTCTATGATTGTAAAAAATCACCTTGTCATTGGCGCCTTTTTAATTAGTTTTAATGCTGAGTTATTCATCGTGGTGACCGTCCGAGTAAGCGCAGTCGAAGATCGGTTTGGATGGATGGCTGGTCATTGGAAGCACATTCGTTTCCTATCAACATCATTTCAAAGACTTATTCGCAGACTAAACACTTCACAAGCAATGTTGAGGTTCCCTAGCATTTGTTCTACCTGGCTAATGTTGATGTTGTAAATGTGATCTCCTCAAAAAAGCGAGACCTACGTGATCGCGGCTATTAAGAATCACACTCATATTCTAATGCTCATCTCTCATCTTCATGTTAGATCGTGGATTCTGGCACTAATTGACTATGAAGAGATTGTGTGTCTTGGTCCACCTCTTTTCGATTGTAAGATTATCTTAGAATGAAGATATTTAGGTTGCAAAATCTCCATATGGGTCACGAAAAATCTTCGTACATTGATTATGGACGCTCTGACTGACCATGGTCTCTATAACTGCTTTAAAACCAACTGAATCAATGGCCAGACCGATGAAGATGAGACTGAGCGATCTTTTGCACTCAGTCAAAATTTAAATGGGCTTGTATCATGTGGCTGTGGTTTGTTACACTGAATTCCCTTCAAAATCCCGCTTGTTTACGTACTGTTAAATAATGTAAATTATGAGATCGGCAGCGTTACAGACTTGCAGACTCGACTGTTCTTGGCTAGAATAAGATATCATAGTGCTCGTTTCGAGTGTTTTCTTAACAACACGCTATCTTTAGCTAATATAATGCGGCTTCTTAGGTATAAATATTCTTTTTGTTACATGTCTGTTGCATATATCTTCGTCCTACACACAAACCAGATAATGGCCGTCGGATATCGTTCCTAAGGACATGGCCAGATGTTAAACGATAGGCGACGTCCCAAGTGTACTAAGCGGAGAATAAAACCTTTACATCCACAGTCGCATTTCCATTGCATTTTACAATTTTTTTGCAAGGCGAAGGAAAAGTACCTACATTAATCAATATCAACACGAGTATAACGAGAAATACGAAAAAAAAAGCACTACTAGGAGCGTCTCTGCTATTCACCGGGAGCGTGTCAGCGCTCATTGTGAGCTTTGAATTCAATGGTTAATGCCAGTTGTCGCTTCTCAGTAAAGGAAAAATGAAACACTTCGTGCTTGTACTAGAATTTCTATCCGAAGAGTTCCGGTACTCACTAGACATTTTCCTATAAAGTGAGCTTTTTTATCCTGTGAAGTATCAGCAGGAGCAGGCACTTGTTCGTGTCGAAGTGACACTAGCGCAGACCGAAAAATTTACTAATGTGACTGTAACTTGCAACACATATAGAAGAAAATTTTTTCATCACTGATCCGTTTCTCAAAGATGAGCTATGCGTTTGACTCTATCAGGAATAGTCAGAAGTGGTTAAATGATGTAAACGAGGCCGTTACAATGACTCGCAGTGGTACACGGATAAACGCAGTCAGTGCTGGTATCCTTCCAAACAAGTCTGGTATCACTTTGGCGACAGCAAAGAGATGGAATTCATAACATTCTTGGGCGCGGGATCGATCCATTGGAGTGTGTTGCTGTAAAGTGCCTCTAAGCGCTGTGCCATTTGCACACCTGGCCTATCCAGATGTATAGAAGTAAATATTCGTATGTTCATTATATAATGGACACTATAGGTATTTGGATCTGAGAGACATTATCACTTTATCGCCGAGTACGCTTGCTGACCATATTGAGGCATTGAACGTAAACATTGCTGTTTACAAGGCACTGTTGCCCCATAACGGCATAATCAAAATTCTACAATAGCAACGATTTTGCTGGAGATATTTTCGACAGTGCCTTATTTGTTGTGAACTTCCTTAAAAATCGGTGACGATGTGGTTCAGAAATTTATGACCGCCTGTTTTATGTCTCAACTTCTACATTCTTCAGCCTCTTTTGCTTAACGTGTCTTCGCTCGGCTGCTATTATGTACTGGAATTATGTTATCAAAAAAACTTGTGAGAGGTTATGTTTTTATCACGACCTGACGTTCATTCAAGCACAATTCTGGTCTAGAAACGCTTCGCTAGGGTCCCAATATGTTATAGTAAGGACTCCATGTTTATGGTACGAAAAAACATGATAAATATTCCCCAGAAAAGAAACATCTGAAAATATCTTCGTCTTGGCTTTTTTTTTCTAAACCCAAACAGAAACAGATGTTCGTTGATCATACGCAGAGGACTTTTAATTCTAAGTTAGAACACGACGGAAAGTTTCCGCAATTATTTGGACCTTTTCGCGTGTATCTCATGAGATGAACGTGAGTGGAGCAATGGTTAGAGGTACTCTGCGACCCACACGTGGTCGAACAACGATTGGTCGATGGTACGCTCCCGCGCTCAATGCTCAGGAAGCCTTCTATCCCTTCGAAGTTAGGGATTTGGTACCACACTAGTCTGGAAGAATAGCAGCAGTGCGTTGATACATCGGCAGGTCACCGCGAGATATTGTAAAATTCACATCAAACGGTGCTAGATGATGAAAGCATAGCGCATCCTTCAGGATTCGATCACCACCATGAGCTTTTTTGAGGAAGCAAGAGAATGGCCAGTCAAGAGTGAGCTGAATTTGAGAACGTCAGAAACAAGGCTCACTAATATACTAGTGTACTAATTGATATGTCACAAAGGTCACGAAGACAGGAAATGTGTCCCACGTCTTTGAATGAAAATTTGTGCGAAAAGCTTCAGATGCCATCAGTATTTTATATAATTTGTTCCATAGACCCGTTATTACACTTTTATTGTGCGCATCCCAGTACTTCTAGCATTCGATTCGTTTCCTCGCATATATTGGACCAAAGATTCTCGAGCATTTCGCGTGCTTTTCGACTGCAGCTGAAGGATTCAGCCTTCTTCGCGGAAGCGGCGGAATACAGGGTTAAGATGACCTTCGTGAAAATCTTTGAAATAACCAGTCCAAGGCGTTCCCAAGTTATTACAGGGAAGTGTGGGGTGATGGGATCGAACCAACCCATTGGCACATTACTTCCTGTTAGCATACATCACTAACCACCCGACTAGAGGCTATAACTATTTATAACCTCACCTGCACCTATTAAATGGTAGCCGTATTATCACTGTCGCCCCTACTGCACACGAATTTGATGGCGACTTGTTTCACGACCCCCCAAGAACACTGCGAAGGGCAATGCGCCAATCCGAGCGACTATTTTTGGCCGCTGTTCAGATCCTTCTGTATTGTCTACTACCGTTCGTGTATTTTTCAAAAACATGTTTGATAATAACTATTGTGGCTTTCGGCATATGTGTAAATCGTTGTACTTTGTTTTGTGAAAGCTATAATTTTATGTTCAAGAGTCTGGAAGCGCTGAACATCGAACCCCAAGCGGTGTTAAAGGCTAAAGTAGAGATGATCGGACAACTTAAAGAAGATGAAACTGCAGCAAGACAAGACGAATGAGTATGAGATAAAACTCGAAAGTGAGTGCTGCAAAGTATTTTTTGGAATACATCATGGGCACAAGTGTGTTTTCCGAGGGCAAATGACGAAGGGAACCCCTTCTTTGGGCAAGAGCTTTTCACAAGAGTTAATCTCATCAACTGTCATGAGACCTCTCTCTAAACATTTTCACATACTATTTTGAATGGTCAAAGCGAGGTTTGAAAACAGTTGTTGCGATGGATTTCTACATTTTCATTGCTAACCGCAACCCATTCAATGAAAAAACGATGATAACACAGTTGCACGTGCCATCACCAAAGCTTACGTCTCCCTATTCCTGCTATGAAGTAGGGTTTTGTGCGGGGCGTAGGCTACTGGTGAAACGGGCGACAGTGCCGGAACGTACGTATGGCTCTGACGTACCAACGTCGAAGAGGCTGTAACGTTCTCACAGGCAATCATTTTCTAATCCTCCATTTATGTTTTCCGGTTTTTCTTCTTTGACCGTCTTTGAATTTTCCAAGAAAAATTGGTTTGCATGCACAAAAATTACCTGACATCAACCTCAACCGCAAAAAAGCTGTTCCACTAACTTTCGTGTACTTCAAATTCCCAAAAACGGCTCAATCACTCTTTTAAAATCTAGTGCTTTCTGCTTCGTGATTCGCGCTCTTGACAGTCTTCGTGATGCTAATAGATCTACCAATACGACAGATGATCGTTGTCAGTGCCGTGTCACCATTCGGTGCATCAAGCTGGACCCGGTACTGAATGGTCTCGTAAAGAAGTTCTTGCGTAATAAACCTGCTTGTTTTCATACGTTTTCTATACATGTTTTATCGCCTGCCTTTACAAAGAGCCTGCTGAAAAGAATTCACCTCACAGAGGTGTCTCTTCAGGTTATGCTCGCTCGAGGAATGTTAATTAGCCGCTCGAGTTACTCAGAATGGGATCCATACTGTATCAGATTGTATTATCACGCACTGCCTAATACGATTTTTTAACAAACGGCGATGCTATTTTGTTCCTTGAAGTTTTAATTCGTTAATTAATTTGGAAAAAAACTTTATCGTAGCCTCTTTCTAAATACTGTTCTTCAACAATAAATGTGTTTATTGAAATTCTACATTTGTACTAAACATTTTCTTTGACAGATGTTACATCCTATTGTGCAACTGGTAAACTATCAACATCCTGAAGTTTACTTATTGATTTTGACTGAGTGACTTGTACTTTTACCTGGTTTTTTCTTGTTCACTGCTGCTCCGTGGCCATGGGCAAATATTGCTATTCGATCCGACAGTAGAACGAAATGTCAGGATGTAAACAGTGTCACCTTCACCATGTACAACCGCTCATGTGTAAAAATATAAAAGTCGAAGGCCTTCCACACTCTGGACACCACAGAGCACATTACCCATGGCACGGGTTATGCCAGTGTTCGTTTTCTTCAGTAACTCTAAATTGTTCTAAAATTTTATGTTGCACTGGTAGAAAAGTAATTTATTAACTGATCTTATGATATCCGATCATACAGCCACCATTAATCATTAATCGTAACCAATCCCGGTAAAACTCAGCACATGTTGGCCAGAAAAACGCATTACTCTGCAAGGGATCACCTTTATCACCTGTCCTCCTGTTGATCGTCGAGTGATTCGAGCGGATATCAGCAACACCTCCTTTTTCCCTACCGCGTGCAAGAGTAGCCCTGTGGGCACTCCTCGCTGTAGGGAATTGCAGAGCATTATCTCCTTCTTTTATGCCTTTCGTAATGAAATCGGGCCATCGGATTGGGGTCTTCCTGTTGAGCGCTTAATATCCCGAGGAATCCAGTCGATAACGCCTCTCGTCCATCAGTCGTCGTTGAAGCGCCACCTCATACCAAAAAAGGGCAGATATTGCAGATTTCGAATCGACAGTTTTTGAAAGTTATCTATGTTGCTGCTTCATTGTAGATTATGCAACAAAACTCCTACCGGTATGACAGTTGCTTGCATGTGTGGGCTCTAAATCACTTTTATGATAGGAAATGCAGCTAGAATGCAATTATGTTAAGGACTTCAAATGAACAGCC
>JAHQIW010003720.1:0-116462 GCA_019055375.1 Parelaphostrongylus tenuis
ACTCCCGCTTGGAAACGAATGTGTTCCATGTCATCCAATGATTCAAATTTATTCTCATACTTCGTCTGTTTTCATTGTTATTCCGATTCTATACTCCAACCATTTCTATCGCGTTGTCTTGTCGATAACCACCAAAAATTTATCTTGAAGTATCTTCACTTGAATGTTTTTGTCTCTTCATCAGATAATATTCTTAGTGGAATAGATGTTTACTATTTATTAACGTATTAATTGAAATTAACGTAGTTTTCAGCGGATTTAGAAGAGAAACCAGCAGCTCTTCCATGAACTTTTCTTTGCTCCTGCTTGTTGCATGCCTTCCTAATGCTTTTTCAACATCGGGTGCTCCTAAATGAATCAAGTAGTTATCTTAAGAGTGCCAAAGGCTTGTTACCCCAAACTGTCTCCCTGAATGAAAAAGTAACTGTGTTATACAAATTTCTGATAATATCGATGGATTGAATTTTTGTTAGGACGTTGATGTTTGATGTTGCAGAGAGAGTCACGGACGCATTTCTGTTGCAATTGCTACATGGCGGATTTTTTGTAGATTGGAACGTCGATCTGAACATGCTTAGAGTTGTACAGATATTAAACTAGGTTCAAAGAAGTCAGTGTGGTCGATTGACTCACGAATCTCATTGTTGGCAAACAAATAATGCGAAAAGCTGGATAGATTCATTTCCAATGATAATCAAGCATCTAGGTTTTTTGTTGCAGCATTTTTCATCGGAAAATTTGTGAACTATCTATATCAGTATTATCATCTCTAACCTCTGAAATGACTATGATATTCTCTGATATCTGACATTAGAAGAATCAGAACGAAAGAATGAATTTTTGGAAGAGTCAGAAGAGGAAAATAAAATCCCAAGTGAGTGTGACCACAAGTTTTTACTACTTTTCTCAATGCTTTTCTACTTGAGCATGAGGAATCGCGAATATAAAGAAGTACAGTTGCTCGGAAACCGTGCAAAAAAATCTCGCATTACCGTTGTTTCCTATTCACTAATTACCACGAAGGAAGAACTCGGTGTTCTGCATAAGGTCAGTTATCATGGCACCAGACTATAATGAATATTGATGAGCGGTGAATTGATACTAACTGACATGTTTTGTACACTGCCGTGCCTAGATATAATATGATACTTTAACTTGTTGCGCAATGATTTGCTGTTTGGGCACATGATTTTGAGCCATTGTTTCGATCCCATGCTTCCAGCAAATCTATTACTTGATATGTCCGCAATCACCTCTTTAAACTCAAGCGGAATGTGTATGCATCACTTTTTAAACTTGATACTAAGACGTTTTTCACTATATTTATCTACATCTCTGCTACATTTAATATTTTGATTATTTTGAAAGAGTAAGAATTTGACCTTAGTGTAAGGAATTGGAATATATGAGTTCCTGATAGAATGCGAAAAAAAAACCCTTGATTGTTGCTTTTTTCTAAAGTGTCTTGCTTCAGTGTTGATTTTAAAATGATTTGATTAGGATACTGTCATCAAATTCAGTCTTGTTTCTGATTCTCAATGTCTGCCACTACTGAGAAACAGATATGGCTAGCAAATGTCTTTATTGAATTGAAAATCAATCGGCTTCGTTCTCGCAAAGACCGAAGATGCACTTTTTCTTGCAGTCGCTACATGGTGTGCCGCTCTTGTAGATTGGAACACCAACGTTGATATGCCTAGTAATGCATAGAATTTGAAATTTGCCTGGATGTTATCACGGCGAATGACTCACGGTTCTCCATATTGACAAACAAATGACAAGAAACGTTGGTTAGATGAGAGGCAAACGGTGTAGCCACATCCTAATCTCGTCGTTGCAGCATTAGCCATCTGAAAATCTATCTCAAAAAACTCTTCTAAATGTTATTTTTCATTGGAGATGAATAACTTTATCTTTGTTTCTTAAGTCTAAAAGGAAATCAAACGGCGCCAGATAAAGTCGTTCAACCTGCAAAGCATCCGTGATTAATTGTGGCCAGACATAATATTGTCAATACCCTCTCAGTTTAAAAAATTCTAACAAGCATCGTCACCTGAAGAAATGGGATCATATCCCCATCGGCAGGTGTTGGCGTAAGATCAGCAGCAAGAGGTGCGCCGCTCACTGATGCGCTCCACCATTCTCTGATGAACTAAATAACACTAGCAGCATGACTCTTCCAAGTGCATTTCAGTCAACTAATCATTATTTACTTCATGGCTCTACAAATGTAATAAGGACCACAGGATAGTGGAGAATGGGTTGTTATGGTTGTTGCATTGTATCTAATTCCACATTCAACATTATATCACTATTCTCGCTGTTTTGACATAAACTCAATGCTAAAAAGAATTTTCTTTGCTGAAGTAAAGAAGGGGAAGCGAGGACTGTAACTCACTTCATGCACAATGTCGGAGACGTAATGGGAAAGGTCCCAGTCTATAAAGGTCCCCGGTAGATCTAAAGTAGCATTGTTGCTGCCGACGAAGTTGAAATTATGATTAAAATCTTTGCGACACAATTTGGAAATGTTCTTAGCAATTTCCTCTAATCCGCAGTCGTATTTCTAAAGAATAAGTGTGAAAAGCAAAACGTTTCATTGAGAAACAGCAAATTCATCTATTTTCACCAGTAGGCTCATGTTGGTGGCAGTGGGAAACCTTACGCTGGTACGTCCGTTCTGCTGAGTTCCACTTGCAAGAACAGTTCTGAACTTGAATGTTTCGACAAAGACAACTATTCGATGATGACAGTCTTCTCAACGTATGTGCGATAGCATAACAACATACCTCAGATAGTTGTGTTCGTGAAAAATTCTCGCTCTCGTTATTTCGTGAAAAAGATCGAAATTCTGATTGGGACAATTTATTTCTGCAAAACAGAGAGATACACTATATGAAGATAACAGGCTTCAAGCTGATAAAAACATTTAATTGAAAACCTGAGTAACGAAACACTTCCGAATGGATGACTGTACATTCCTGAAAAATTTCTACGAATTTTTTAACTCAATGCCTAAAGACATAGCGTTATCTGATTACTACCAAACGTACCAAAAGTAGGAGAGAAATAACGACACTAGTGATTGGTGCCATGGAGTGAATGAATTCAGATTGAACTGGCGGCTTTTATTCCGAATTTCACTGTTTTTTTAACACCATTTCATGCTGCATTGTCAACAAGCCTTGTTTAGAGCACGTAGTATATTGTTAGAATTTAAATTGCTCCAATATTCCTATTTGTTCATTATTGTATTATTATTATTATAATTATTATTATCGATTTCCCTCCTATGAACAATACCTTTGTAAATATCGCGTCCTTATTACTGTTCATCAATCAGGCATTTCACACCAATTAGTGCGTGGTCGTTTGAGGATCACTGAAATAATAGAAATCGTATAGAGTTGAAGGTAATTTTCCAATTAATGAAAATCTCAGCGAGTTAAGTAGTTTCACTTGCAAACTTGAGCATCTGCATTCGTTGTCATGTCGTCGCCTGAACAATTTGTTTTCCTATATTAGCCGTGAGATAGAGGCAAGCTCCAGTTGTCTCAACAACCAATAGTGAGCTTTGTGGACAGGACTGGAGTACAGTGCATGTATGTCTCTTTGGAGACGTTCATTCCTTAGGTGACCAATTTTTGGATGACAATTTCATGGATAATTTCGTTTTTTACATCATCCGTAAGCGGTCGGTTAGTTTTCTTTCCTACTTCTGCTTTTTATCTCGGGCTAACATCATCTCCGAGTCAACAATTACGAAGCCCGGCCAAAGATCCATTGCCGAAATCCATTCCATGGAAACGACATCGTGAAGACCTGAAAAAGCCTTTGCAAGGTTACGTCAAGAAACCAGGGTATATCATATGCAATACCAGCAATATAACATTTGGAATATGTGATGGGGCCCGCCCATCTTGTGAAGGCGGACCATCTAAGCATCTAAGTAAGTAAGTATCTAAGTAATTTGATGGATGCACGAATACTCTGCATTTCATGACTGTTTACCAACGAGTACTTTTTTCATGCCTTTTTGGTTAGATTATTTGAGCGGAACTCTCTAAGTGACTAAGAAAACATAAGGATTTTAGTACGCTCCTTTTTGTTGCGGTAACAAAGCGATCAATTCCGCTTCATAAAAAATTAACCATATAAGCTGAATTACCTCGCGGAGTCCATGGTAACGTAACTTTTTTTTTAGACAGAAAGTGAACTTCTGGAGGCTGTTGTCAGTTTTTTTTTAAGCATGAAAAATTGAAACTTATGTACCATTGAGAAATATGTTGCTTTCCCTTGCCTGTTCATTGTTTCTTCAACATCTTTTGAATTTCAAGTAATATTACTAGAACAGTCAAAGGCGATAATACCTATAATGAGCCCGAGTTATGCTTGTGAATTTCAAATATTGCTGGGATGTACAAGTGTTGAATAACCCAGATTATTTACAAATGCATTTATTTTGGGTAATACTCAAACAACTGTGTTAATGCAAAGAGAGTTGCAGGGACAAGCTTCTTCTTCTTGCATTCATTACTTGATGTGTCATCCGTTTAGACCAAATCGCGAGCAATGACTTGCCTAGAGTTGCACAGAATCCAGGCTACCGTCTAGAAGTCAATATGCATGACTTGCGCGTTCTCATATTGACAAAAATGACGAGAAGGATGGAGTTGAGTTATCACAAAAGCTGACTAAACATGCGACGTGTCAGTGATTGATTGTACCCGATCACAACGCCGTCTACTGCTTTTCGTATTGAGACATTTCTGCAGAGGCACCATCAGCTAAAGTATAGGGAATTTTTGGCTGTCGTTATAATTGGCTTAATGTTGACGAGAGGTGTGTGATTTATTCCCGTGTTCCACTATCTGTCGAAGAAATTCAAAAGCACGATAGCGATACACCTGTAACCAGTTTCATTCAATTTCAACATTTGAGATTTGTTTGTCCTTATGATTCGAAAACACGGCAAGAGTATTTATTAAGTAATCTTGAGTGATATGCAAAACATGAGCCTCGAGCAGCAGCATTGTTTTGCCATTTCTGTTGACGTGCTAATTACGGTACTACCAACGCTCCTATTCTGCTACCAGTCTTTTTGCGATGCAAAGTAGCAATCTGTGAGAGAGCAACCATCAACGGTTCACCTGGTAAGCACATTTTGGCATCACTGGCAGCTATTGGACACATGTAATCGACTAGAATATTTATTTAACAGCATTTTCAGCAGTGATATGATGTTGTCGTTACATATTAGTGTTATATGCAATGCAAAGCTAGCACACTCCGTGACGAAGGTGAAACTCGAATCCAAGTGCCGCCCAAGGCTCAAACTTTGCACATCACTTAACACTAATGAATATGTAATTACAACATCATACCACTGCTAGAGAAGCGGCTGACGAAAAATTCTTTTCCATTGTACATGTCCAGTAACTGCCATCGTGACTGAGTTCAATATCAATGTGTGCTTGCTATTTAAAAGTTGACGGTTAGTCGTTGACAAATTGATACCTTGTATCGCGTAGTGATAGCAGAACAGAAACCGCGATTGCAGTTGTCATCCCACGTACAATGAAATGGTTGAGATTCAAGTTCAACTGCCGCTCAAAGCTAGAAGTTTTGCTTATCATTCAACATTAATGGATACTTGCTATGATTCACTTATCTTTGTGTTGTTCTTTTTTTCGTTGCTCGCGTATATGCGAATACAGGAGCACAGGAAGAAAGCCCATGTTCGAAATAAAATAAACTTACCATGTCGTTTTTTTCCCACTATTGACAATGTTATGTACTGTAGCTCGTTTTCCTACCACTACTAACAATATATCCTTTCATTATTATTTGAGCCAACTTGTCATGGTGGTCTCATAAGGGCTCTTGTACAGCCCGATACACGTGTTTCGTCCTTACAGACTCGTCAGCCAGGCAGAACCCGTCGTCTCTCGATCTGTTTATAGTCAGTTCTCTCGGGAGCCTTACACTCCTTATAGAGAGTAATCGACGATGTACGCTTTACGCTATATGTCAAGTAAAACCTTCACCTAACCCATAGTGTTGTGCACTCGATTGCTCATTGGCTGGTAATTTTATCATAATTATACCTTTCTTTCGAGTGCTTTGTTTAGACCACGCTCGAATTTCAATACATCCTTTCATTATTATTTGATCTGCTAACAATGACAAAAATATTCTTAGTGATTACTACGATGTTGTTAGGAGGGGAGTGCTTTTTATTTTGCTTCAACCCTTATGCATCCATTTTAGCATCTTTAAACGCTCCTAGTCACGACCATGTTAGGTGTCCAAAAGCGTGACAACTTAACAGTGACTCTAGCATGTCCAAAACTCACACAGTTGGAGACATAGAAGAATGCCTCCTCAGTTTCGACTCTATTTTTCATTCAGATATTTTAATTTAGCAATCAGCGATTTCGTTAAGTAAAGTACTTACTTTTTAATGCAGTACAATTACAAAGATTTATTCTACCTTTCTTTTCGACTGTTTTTTGAGAACTCGCTTAAAACAAGATATAATACCTCTACTATCCACCGGTTATTTCATTGACCCGCTCAAAACGACATAATCTGATAAGAATATAACATGTTTAAGCTGTTACGTCAAATGGCATGCAAGCGCTTTTTTCATCCTATGGGGACTCATCAATAGCATCCTCCCCTGTTCAGCCGTTCCCCTGAGCCTGAATAATCTTTTTTGAAGGAATCGACGCCGAGTGATAAATCATCCCAAGTCAGAAGCTGGAATAAGTATGCACGGAGGAAGGGCGCTACTAATGAATCCCAATAGGACGAAACAGGCGCCAGTATAGCACTAGACCTAAAGGCTCAAGACTTGTTATGTCCCCATCGAACACAATCTGATAACATATTTTGAGCCTTTCACGAGGCCCGTAATGGCACCTATATAGTGCTAGACGTACGTTTCGGTGTTACGACCTCATCAATAGCACGGTGCCTTTCTTTCAATCAATCCTTTGTAGGAGAGTATACTCCCTACGTATTAAGGAATCAACGACAAACATCTTACAATTCACGCTTATATGTAGCGGTATACTCCCTTGCATGGTATTGGCTAAAACGAAGGCACCGTGGTACTGATGAGATCGTAAGATTGAAATCTACGTCTAGCAATACATATGTGCCATAGCAGACCACATGAAGGGCTTAACATATGTCATTAGATAATATACACATTTAAATTTATTTTATTCCGTTCCTTTTTCTTCTCTGCAATCTTTTATCATTTTTGAATGCAGTGCTGCTTTCTTATCTTGGAGCTGATGCTTTTGCAGAACGTGGTTATTATGCTAATGTATATAAATGCAACTACAATTCCCAAAACCAACTGTAGATTAACCTCGGCATTGAATAAATAGCTCCGTAATTAGCTTTTGTACAACAAACACGAGGTTGCTAATACACTTTCGATCTGTACAAAATAGAACAATAGAGTTCGTATCAGTGGCTAACGTTTTGACAGTTTCGCCTACGTCGGAGCCTGAAAAAAACCAAATTGATGCGCAATCCACATAGATGAACACTTTTCACAGTCAAATAGATTGAAACCTCAATAAAATCATAGAAGTTTAGAAGTATAGTAATTAACTAGTCTACTAGTCAATATGTTCGGCAGCCGCACTGATTATTACATGGGCGAAACATGTGTTTGTCTCGGATTCACAGAATTCGATCGAAGTGATAATGCAGCGAAGTCGTGCGTGATGACAAGGCATTTATCTCTCCGGTTCATATTGGAGTATCTGCTATAAACCCAAAACTCTCCGTTTCTTCGTTCTTGTGAGGAGAGGGGGATGGGTAGGGGGGGGGGGGGGCTTGGGTATTCCTACTTCCAAGTTCACCTCTTTGAACATCTGTGCCCTATGCGTACCTAAAAAAGTTTTCAAATCAGTTATATCTCCGTTGTCTAGGTGATCTCGAGGTGGTTTCTGCAATCAGAAAACCATCCATTCCGATTTGATCTCCATTTCATCTTGCGTGCTTCATGGAACGGGTCTTCGTCCAATTGATACGTAATCCAATATTCTTCGCGCTTCGTTCAATTCCTCTAACATCGTCTCTGCTTGATTGATACTTTTCGAAAAGATGACCTTATCGCCCGTGAAGCGAAGATTTGACAGGATTTTTCCATCGACACGAATGCCCTTCTCTTCTCAAACAAGTGACTTCATTACCCCACTGCAGCGCGATGGCGAACAGCTCTGGCGATGTCGTATCGCACCTGTCGAAACGGTTTACCAATGGGTATGGCCATAAGTCAATGAACAACCTGTATTTTCTTGATGCAGTTTTGATAGCAGTCTATGTTCTTATATAAGACGGATCCACTCCTTGATTGACGAACACTCATAGGACTGCATTCGTTTCGACGCTATCAAACGCATTTTCATAGACGACAAATGTTGAGATTAAGTTCATGTGATATTTCCGACGAGCTTCAATGACCCGTGATATGGTCTGGATGTGGTTCATACAAGAAAGTCCTTAACGGAATCCTGCTTATTCAAACGGCTGAGCCTAATCTAAAGCTCTTAATATGCGCAAAAGTATAATCTTGGTAAAAAGCTAATGGTATCTGCGGTCGTCCAACGAACATGAATAAAGTTGCAATAAAGATATAACTGTGCATAAATATATGCAGGGCTAGTCCAACTTTTTATTGTAGACAAAAGTAGAGCTCTCGTAGTTCACAAAATTGCTGTACAACACAGGATGGCTCAATCATTGGATATCTAAGATCTACTTGCCACGATTGCTATGCGAAAAAGCAAAAAATGTCATGGAAAGCATTTCTTCATTGTTTGGGCCAATAATCACTCGTAATCAGAGTAGTGCGTGTAGCTGATGATTCCACTCATCGCTATTTCGCTAATGGGCTTCTCTGACTCGTAATGTTCGCACTATCCTGTTTATTTTGCGGATGACAAATCGAAAGCATCGTCGACGCTGCGAAATTCCCGGCTGTTTAGTATATTCATTGCAGCAGCTAAAGAACTAAACACAGTTTCGCGTTGGAGCACTTCCTCGCTCTATCAGTTCCGTGCTGTTTTAGTCTGAGCAACAGGCAATTTGTTAGAACTTTATGCGTGCTCATTCGATGTAATAATGTACTAACTTAGCAAATTTTGGTCAATACCAAACAACTTCCGCTGTCGGCAACTTTGAATTAGGAGTTCTAAGAGTGTTTGAAGACGCTTTGAAAACTCAATTCATATGTTTGCCGCAACAAAATTTGAAACAGCGCATATCGTTACTTTATTAATGCCAAAATGATAGTCATTTCAGTACTGATTTTTAGTCCTTTTGCTAATCATTGAGGTGTTTGACAGTTTTAGCAAGTAGGTATAGCTAGCAGATAGTAAGACGACAATGAGAGTTTTAATAGAAAATATTATACGCGATGAGGAAAAAAACATCTACATTTACTTGATCGTTTTGCTTCACTTCATAAATAACGGTGTCATGATATTATGAAAAAGGATGCTGAGTAATATGCAAAACTTTGAACCTCACAGGAAAAATAAACCCGTATTTCACCTTTACAGGGTGCCGCGCTGCGCTATAGATTTTCTTGCCCGGTTATCTCTCTTTCTGCGTTAATAAGGTTTGAACGTTGAAAAATTTGACTCTTTTACGATGCCCATGAATTCTTACAGTACAAACATTCAATTCAGACTTTTGTGGAAAGTTGGTACGCATCGATACATCTTGTAATCGAACTAATCTAACAGATGAATATGTCTTTTCCAAAATCGATGGCCGAATTCTTGACGAAATTTACCTTTTCAGAACCTGAACATACTTCTAAACGTTTTTCGTGTAAATATGCAAACTACTAGCAGTATAAATGATGTTTAATGGTATTTATAGACGTCATTTTCTTATTCTATCTGTGTAATGGCTGCAAACTATACTACTGATTTAACTTTCTCTTGCAGACATCTGGTAAGATCGATTTGAGATTTTCGGAACGCTTGTCTTACAGTAAGTAGCCAACACGTTCATTCAGCACTTTAGTTTTTGAAGTCCTCTGCATTTTCACCCAGACAAGGGTTCTTTGCAAACATCGCAGGATCTTACTTATGAGCAAACTGCGCACAACTACAATCAGTAGGATTCAAAAGTCTTTGCTAGTAGTTAACAGTAGAACTAATTCTTCAGTTCACGAAATCGCTTTGCAGAATAGAATCACAGTGACAGCAATTTAAGCAAATAACTTTTATGGCCTCTTCACAATGTGA
The DNA here is from genome assembly GCA_019055375.1 of Parelaphostrongylus tenuis. Taxonomy (NCBI): domain Eukaryota; kingdom Metazoa; phylum Nematoda; class Chromadorea; order Rhabditida; family Metastrongylidae; genus Parelaphostrongylus; species Parelaphostrongylus tenuis. The sequence continues at coordinate 10,284 of JAHQIW010003720.1, forward strand.
AAATTCCTGATAAAGCATTTGTTTTACTCTTCAAGTGCTATTAAAGTAGTGATCGATGTGTGTGCTGAACAGTACATTCATTGTCGAGCAAGAATTTTCCGATTACGAACATAAAGAAGTATACCAGAGCCTATTCTACAGCTCCATAGAAGTCTCAACTTTTAGAGTCAACTAACACAGTATTTCGTTCTATTTGGAGCCAATTGAGCCTAGTCGATCTCCACAGTCGTTCTTTCCCATTGTGGTGTTTGCAGTTCTTTCGTTGGAGTCAAATTTTATACGATGGTGCACCGCTCATATGAGCAGCAGTATGAGTTATCAGCAGACTGTTTTATGAATGAGCTTACACAAGACGGTTATAAACCTTAATTATAGCAACCATTTCGACTGTTTTGACTCCATCAAAGCCACAATGATGGAAAGAATGTGCACCTTAATTATTCCTCTTGCGATGTTGATATTCACAACTATCACGTTCCCATGATTCAGTCAGAGTGATGCACCGCGTTCATCAAATAGTGCCAAGCGTTGCCCTTTCATACTGGACTTCAACCGCCATAAAGTCGCTTGACACTTACCAAACAGCATTGCAGATGGAATCACGCAGCAGACTATTCTTAGAAGTGCTAGGAGACGGCTATAGAAATCGGCGCAGAGCAAAATATGCGATTTTAACTCTTTGATTGAGGTTTTTTTTTACCGTTTTGGGAAAATTTTTGGAATTCTCGTATTACTTTGATGGAAAACGAATTGCTCTTTGCTCATATGATTTTGCTTTAGATATATGCGTTTTGTATAGAGAAAAACGCTGATTTATTAAGGAATTACTGTGAGTTTGACAATTGATCAACTGTATTGAATTGTATGGAGGATACCACGATAGAAAAAAAAACTCTAGTTTTGATTAACCATAGCTTTATACAAGATTCAAGAACCGTAATAGTGAATAAAATTAAAAACAATGGGTAATTTACAACAAAAATGATAATGCATGCTGTATTCGATACTAATTAATGGATTGCTTTCACTATAACTATTTTTATATTAGTCATTGGTTTATTTCCAATCACTCAGATTTGACGTACGTGAGAAGAATGAATACTTGTATAGTGGAAGTATCCTATGAGTAGAGGAACAGTTGGGTTCTAAGAGAACTAGCAAGTAATGCATATTTCCCGTTTAGTCATTGTATCAACATGCCAACCTTTATTCACTATTTAGGTGTACACATCTGTTCTTCTCAAGCATGAAAGGCCTAATTTTTGAAGAAATCGTTGGATTGACAATTGCATCAAGCTCATTAATGAATATGTTGGAGTCACTTTTGCAACATTAGTCAGTGATATTGTAAGAGATGGTTATAGTAAATGTGCCTTCTATAATGCAATACTGTATTGTTTAGGATTGCAGGCATTTTGAAGTTATTGACAATGACTGCAAATCAAATTCTGGAAATACCCTGTCTATAATATCGTGAAAAGTTGTTGTGACTGTATATGCGAGAGACCAGCTTTCTGCATAAGGTGGTGAATTTGCTGGCCGTATATGTTGTATGAAAATTATGCTGGAATAAATATTTCTAGAGCATTTGAACATCAGCAAAACATAAAATTTGCAAACACTTTGACCTCGCCAAGTCTCCCCATCAGATATTTAGATCAAACACATGGACGAAGTAGATCAAATTATGAATTACTCTCAGGCGCGAAGGGGACACATTTTATTCGGTCTCAATGATCGCCAGCGGTTTCACTACCTAACTGTTACAGTCGTTAGCATTTTCAAAGTTTGGTGTTCTAGCTTCCAATTCCCAATTTTGTCTTGCTTTCAATGTAAGTTTATTGTTGCTTAACAATACAACTTTGAGTGCTGTTTGGAATTTTTTGAGACTCTCTCTTTTAGCGTCGTTATGTCATTTCGACAACAAGAGTGGGAAGCTAGTACGGTCATATCGTCTGGAGAAGAAGACTGGCAAACCATGTTAATTAGCTTGGCAGTAAGCGCCGATGACGACACTGGTTGGTGAGGAATCAAATGCGATCATGGAAAGAAACTTGACCACCCCAGATGGTGGTGCTGAGAATGGTGGTTTGACCGACGGCACAGACGAAGCACAGCAAACAAATCTAAATATACTACTCTACTGCCCCTACTGCCCCTGTAATGGGTGCATGGACCACGGATGTACGAACACCCACGTTGCTACCATTTAATGAAAGCTCGGCAGGTGTCCAAGGCGACGTCGTGCTCGACTGCCGTGAACCAAATTTCTTATACGAGCTATTCATGCGAGGTATTTGGCAGCTGATTGTGCAACAGGCAAATATCTACGGCAAGCAGATAGACCCTCGCTGGGAAAACACGGACATTAAGAAGATGAAGAGTTTTTTAGCTCTATGCATGCAGATGACCAATAACGTTTGCTTATTTCAAGACGAAGGTGTGTGGCACTTACCTACCATCAGAAATGGCTTTTCAGCCGACAACATTCCGCGTTTTAGAGATAACAGAAAAGCGTGGTCGTTGCACTGAATGTTACCGAAAGATAGCAGAGGAAGAAAATTTTGCAAGTGCTTGACAAAAAACTAAGCCAGTACACACAAGGTGGTGTCTGTGTAAAAAGTTTTTCTGTTTGGGATGTTTTGCTTCCATTCATGCTAGATGCGATCGCAAGCGTTCTAGGCCAATGGAATAAGATTTGTATCGTGTATTTTACATTATCATGATGTACATATTCTCTAGGTGACATTGATTTGATTTTCTAAAATGCGCCAATTGATGATTGTAAAACATATGATTTTTCAGGCAATAAGGGTTAGGGTAAACTGTTGACCGGTACTATTTTACCGGGTTAATTTTTGATGTTAGATGTTGATTTTATGAGTTGTTGATTGTTGATTAGATATTTTGAGTAAAAGGCTTGGAACATCGGCGATATGCAAACTACTGATCAGAGATATGTGCCTCCAAAGAAGTTTTCACCGCAGTGATAAACGTGGCTTCTCGTGCATTTACTCCAGCTATATAATACAACTACCTCCACATAGACCTCTATCAGAGGTGATTAGCTGTAAGAGATGTGCTCTTAAGCTACGTTCTTGCAAGACTAGGAACATATTTTCACGTTTGCAGCGTTACATAGAAACCTTTTGAAACATCAGTTTTATCATCAGATTTTTAAAGATTAGGGATAGTTAAGGAGCTCTAAAACTTTGATGAAGAGCCATGTAGCGGCCCCAGCCTAGCAAATAAAGAAAAATTAAGTGTGAAATATAATTTTATTTTCGCGGTTACAACGTAATAAAAAGCTTTTTTCTGAAACTAAACAGGTTTTTGGAATCGCAGAGATTTAAGCTTTCGGAATTATTACCAAACATCTGAAAAAACTTTCCTGCAGTAAGAAAGGCCTTCAAACAATTGTGTACCTAAGCTGGTACACGTCGTCCCTCAGAGGTTAATCTCGTGTAGAGCAGGTATACAAGTGGCGGTTGAGATTCGTTGACTTAGCAATATTGTGTTGAAATTGCAAGGACATTGCTGCTCGATACTGTTTTCTGTTCAGCAGTACCGTGAAAACAACAAGGAACTGCTCCGACGCGAAACTGCTTCAACGTTGAATTATTGCGTAACAGAATCGCTTATTCAGCCATCTTGACGTTCATGAAATGCAATTTGCTATTCTGAAGTACACAAATAGAATCAAATGCTCCGAGTAGAAAACTTCTTGCTAACGTCCCAAAATTCAAACAAAATTTTTCAATCCTCTACTACAAGTACAATATTACTCAAATAGAGGCATAAATGCTTCCCATTACAGTTCCTTACCAGCAGAAGTCTGACTAAAGGCTTTTCAGAATAACATGCTTACTCCAATTTTCTCAAAATAATATTTCTTCGAATTGGTGAGTTTTTTTGCTATTCAATGGTGAGAATTTTGGAATGTTTGTAAAGATGTGTTCATGAGAGCGAACACTACGCTAATCGTCTATGACGGTGAAGTCACAAAATAAGACTGTCAAGGTTTGCTGTTTCTATATAGTAAACAGCGTTCAGTTCCGATTTTCATGAACCACAGGACGGGTTGCCCATTTTTGCTTTGTTGGTCAACTTATATGAGCTTGCCATAAATCCTTATCATGGATAATATCTCAGCGATCCCGCCTTTATGAAAGCCACGACGATTTGATCACAGTGTAAACACTGAATGTTGTTCCTGCAGTGTTGTTCTTCACAGCCGTAACAAACAGATGACTAAGTGGGATGAAGCACTAAACGAATAAAGTAGCAGCTGTAGCGCTGCCTCTTCATGGTGAACTTCATCCATGCTGAAGTAAATTGACGCCTGAAGCCTATTATTGTTAGCTTGAGTGTTTTTCGCTCAGCAGCTCCGCAGCTCAGCTAGAACAATGACGATTTGCTACAATGTGGAACTGCAGCTATATGAAGATACAGGAAAGTTGAAATATTTCCACACGAAGGACCTATAACACGGAACTGCTACAACTCGGAATGACTTTTCAACTCCCCTTGCCAATCATGGAAAATTCTTAACAGTCAGTGATCATGTACAGCTGACGGTGCTCATAACTTGTAAATCGTGTTACAGACAGAACACAATTACTACTTTCCGAGTCGGATAACTCTCGCTGGCATGCTGAAAGTAAGATGAACTTCCCTCCTCTAGATACAAGCTCAATGTTACTCACGCCAAAACGCAAAAGTAATCCATCGCAGGAGCTATCGCGAAATTCCTAAATGAAAGTGAAAGTTTATCTTTACCAGTACATCCAAGTCGCACTGAATGATACTTCTGTAAATTTACCGATGAGTTCTTCTACTTTTTAATCGCTAAACTGCCAAAGTCGCTCACTGATGTTAGTGAGCACCATCTCGATCGTTCAAGCAGCTGAAACCACAATATGAATTCAGTGGGTGTTCTGCGCTGTATTATTATATAATAAACAAGAGTGGCCCTTAACCAAGTGGCTTATAAAACTCGACGTGAGGCTCTTTCCTCCTTCCCCCTTCCCCCCCCCCCCCCCTGCTCTCCCCTCTTTCCCAACATTCTGTCCAAATCGATAACAAACATCCTACAGAACGGAACACCCCAGCCTGGCTCATCGCAAATGTATAGGCAGACGTGTTTGATCAATATTCTACGACTATCGTGAAGAAGATTAGATCCCTAACAAAGCGAAGGGCAGACCGCACAGTGAAAAGGTTGTAATATGGAATAAATAGAGTGATAAATTGAAAACTAGTAAAAGTATTTACTCTAAGGCGGCAGTGTGAGAAAAATCCCTCAATAATGAGAAAATTTTGCCTCAACTGTAAAAATATTGAATCGAACACTTTTTTTGGCCAGCAGACAGATCAGCTCAAATAGTAGCACTTTGATGCCTCTTTCTCCTAGAATCCCTAGAGTACTTAATATTTGACAACTAGAAAATCTGTGAACGTCTATCACCTGATTCATTTTCGGATGGAAAACCTCGGATACGAAACTAGTGGAGTTGAATTTATATTATGCGGAAACTTACTAGGATACTTGGACGGTCCGTCTTCACGAACTGTGCGTACCCCAGTACATTTTCCATTCGTTTCGTCATGATGCGATTGTCGTTCAGGGCGCTGGTTTCATTCAAGCATAGCCACTGGTACGACTTTCATACTGTGATCGGTAGAATATAGGCAGGTACGAATAGAGCTGATGGGAAGATAGACATGAATACAGCTGATCAATTCTCACGAATACATCCGCCTAACGTGCAAGTGTTGTCGTCGGGGACGGGTGTATTTTCGTGGCGTCCACTCTACAGTTAGTTTCGTCCATCTGTCGTCTGATCTTATCACTACATAAGTGGCCTATCTGTGCATCGTTATCAATGTAAATTCTTCTGGGTCACGAAGGCGACATTAATTCCTGAGATGTGAGCTACGCAAGCCGGCTATATGTTGTGAGTGGCGACTGATTTTCAAGAGGCATCGTTCAAGCGCTCTGTGAGTTGTTTGTAGTGCTCTTGACGTGCCCGAAGTATCAGCCCACGTCTCCGCTGCATAACAGAGTGCTGGGACGACTGTTGAATCAAAAAGATTAGCGCGTAATTTGTAGTCGTTACTTGGTCGGTGGCTTCTTTGAGAGGCCCGAAAACTGCCCACGTTGCTTTCCTTTTTCTGTCACGTTCCTCGTTCATGTTGTTTTCCATATTTAGTGTACGACCAAGGACACTAACACACATGTGCCTCATCCAATGTTCTTGATATGCACAGAAGGATGATCTTTGTGAAGAACTTGTGAAGTATGCCTAACAAGCAGATTGGACAATTGTTGCGAAGGTCCCTTCGGTCATCCTTTTTATGGATGATGACTGTGCGCAACGTCCTCCACTGCCTTGGAATTTTTTCCTTTCGAAGATAAGATGGCGTATGTGCCGCGAGAAGTACATGTAAATTATGGCCTCTGGCTCGCAGCAAATCAGAAGAGATGTTATCGGGTTCTGGAACCATGACTTTTTTCATGCTTTTTATCGCGACTCGACTCGAGCATTAAAGGGGAGAATTCCAGGGGGCTTCAGTGGAAATTCCGGAATTGACACGGAGGTCGTGGAACGGAAAAGATTGGTGCAGTATTTTTCCGTGATCAAATCCATTACATGGCGGGAGTTTTCATCATTCCATCTTCGTTCATCAACGCTGACAGGGGAATACTCTTATCACACAAGTTCCGACGACACTTCATTAGTTCTTGTGTTGCTTCTAACAGTTTCTTCTGTCGAAACCGATGTAGATCTTCCTGCAAAGCTCTTCTGTGGCTCGTATTTGATATCAACAAAGCTATATATGTTGCCTTGAGATTGAGCTTCGGCTTTCTTCGCTTTTCGAGCAACTCCTTCGAGGTGGAGAAAATGCAATCGGCTCTTCTGGTTTGAGCAAAGTCTGCGCATCTTTTTAGTCCTTCGACAAGCAGCTCGTAGTCTCCGGTCGGATCATCCTTATTATGCATCATGGTTGGATAAGATTTCGTTTAGAATATTCTTGTCGAAGACGTTTTGACGACTTCTCGATCGATAACATGAATTTTTCTATCTTACAGTTGCATCGTGTCTTTACTCGAGGGGAGTGGTGATGTACCCAGTACAGAATGATGGTACTACGGTTGTGTAGAGCGAGCACCATCTTTGGTTGGTAAGTATGTGGTCTCTTTCCGCCTGCGCCATGCCGTTAGGCTACTCGCATGTCCAGCGGCAGTGCTCTTTTCTCTGGAAAAGTGAATTGAGAGACGTGCCGCAGACAGGAATTCAGCGAGACAATTTCCATTTTCTTTTGATTATTAAATTCACAGACCAACGTAGCGTCCATATCAATTTAGGCGCGAAGCAGTGGATTATACATAACTCCCACGTTCTCATAACAAAAAGACGTGGATAGTGTTATACTAATTGTAATTCGCTACTTCATCCTCAAACACTTTTGCAATCAGTCAACGAGCGCCTCGGTGGCATCTGAGCTCGGTTTATTCTAAGATTGCAAGGAAAGTCGAAGAATGCATCTTTTTTGTGTTTTTATTGATCTGAGAGTTTCGCGAGACTCTTTATTCGTGAATTTGACAGCGAAAGTGTCCATCTTTACCAAATGAGAAATGTAGATAAGCTTCTGTATCGTAACAAAAAAGAACGGCATGTTCCTGATAACTAGTTTTTTAGTCACGCATGTGGTGTGCTATTCGGCAGCTTATAGAGCCCGATGCACGTGTTTCGACCCTGACAGTCTTATTAGTCTGTCGGTACCTTTTGTCTTTAGCCAACCCCTTGGGGAGCCCAAAACTTCATTGAGAGTGGGCGACGACGAACATCACATACGATCCATTAATGGAAATTTACACTGAATGGAAGGTGTCGTACACTAGATTGCTCGTAAAATGTTTGTCGTCGCTAACTCAGTAAGGAGCTGTGTTTTCCGAGAGGATTAGTTCAAAAAATGTTTGCCAGTAATATCAAAAGATGAGCGCGGTGTAAAAAAACACTTTATACGAAAGGAAGGATTTTTGATGGAAAGGCTCCTAGCTCAACAACTCACTCTGAAAATGGAAGTGCTTGAACAATAGAACAGGCCAGCATGGAACTGCCTATCTATTTCCTTTGAGCAATTGTGTGGCTCCACTGGTGCTTTCAATATGTATCCTCCTTTGCAGACAAAAATTCCCGACGTCATGGGTAAGAAAGTTGTCACGAAGGAGTTGGAAATGAATGGAACATAGCTTCATTAACGATTTGGCTAGGGATTTGTCGATGCAAGCAAGATGGATAAGGTATTACGTCATTGGCCTAACTGAGACGAGAAGACGCCAATTTTTCACGCTGTTTATGGCACTGAAGAGGAACCAATTCTTAGGACATGCGATAGCAGATGTGTCGGTGACGCTGCCATTCTCGTCAAATCAAATTTGACCGTGAACATCGATTCATTTGAACAACTAACAGCCTGGATAAGACGACTGAGCTTGAAACTATTTAGAACTTTTAGCACCTTATTTGAACCGTCATCACGGTGTTTTTTCCCTACTGTGCAGATCTCAGTAATTCTCACAAGCAATTCGTTGTTCGTTTTCTTCTTGAACGGCGTAGAATACTGGTCGAGCAAGTCTTCTTGCAATTTCGATAATGTCCTTGCTGTGGCGTTCCATAGGAAGTTGTTGTTGACTGTCGGAGAGAAGTGGAGCTCGGACCCACGCGCGCCGTGACTAACATCATAGCCAGTCGGCCACATTGCCTCAAGGATGAAGCGGTGTAGATCAATACCGACTCTGACCATCTTCGTTGCTTAAGCACCAACATCAAGAAGACGACAGGCTTTATTGTCAGGAACGAGTTGAGCGACACCTGGTACGGACAGGATAAGACCGAAACACCTGAAGAACCTACGCCAGTACTCATCAACACTCTGGCTGTCCTTTTCACGTGCTACCTTTCAGAATGCAAGGTTTTCAGTCAATGGAAAACCAGCAAGATCGTCTCACGTTTAAAAAAGGGGATCTTTACGACATAGGCAGTTATCGCCCAACCTGCTTGCTGCCCGTCGACTATAAGATTTTCACTCGAGTCATCCTAAACAGGATTGACAGAGCACTGGACGACGGAGAGCCATGCGAACAAGCATGGTTCCAAAGGATTCAGTGCCATAGATCACATCCATAGGATCACAAGACATGTTGAAGTGCCGCGTAGTCCAAAAGACCGCTCTGTCTCACTTTCCGTTCAAAAAATCCTTCGATTCAGTGAAAACAGAAGAAGCCGATATAGAGGCTTCGGACACCCAAAGTCCCTTTCTGCTGCGTATCGATCCATCATGAGTTACATGAATATTTCACAAATGAATTATCGCTATTTTATTGTGGTATTAATATCGGCGTAAGAAGAGAGGTTTGGTAAGACGATACAATCTTTCCAAAATCGTTCACTGCAGCCCTCCAAAACGTATAGCTAACATAAAAATGGGACGATATGGAAGTGAAAATCGGCGGCCAATAATCAAGCCATCTCTGCTTCGCTGATGTTGTTGCTCTTATAACACCAAGCATCAGCCAAACGGAGCGAATGTTGGCTGATTTCGACAAGCCTCTGGAACGATTGGTTTCTGACTAAAATAAACGAAAACGATGTTCATGAGAAACGGATAAGTCTCGAATGCCCTATTCACGCTCAATGATGCATAGATCTTCGAATGCTCTAATCACGTCTATCTATTTCGTAAAGTTAACATGAAGAACGATCTAGCTTCAGAATTGAGCAGGAGTAAACGAGCGGCTTGGAGAGCATCTAAGAGCATTGAGGATGTAGTGAAAAAACTCGACGGTAATATTTTTCCTAAAATATGCAGCAGAAACCAGATCGCAGGTAATAGGAAGAAAGACCACGTAAACAGGATGGAAAATCACTCGGCTTTATTAATTGCTTAGTCGAGATGTTAGGAGTATCTCGTATCTCACGGATGAGAGAAGGGATCCAAAGGTCTGATCTACGTCATCTATTGAAAGTCCACGATGCCGTCCTGCTCGCTAGGCTATCAAAAATAAGGTGAGCAAGACACGTTATGCGCTCTGACGACAACCGATGAATGAGAGCCGTTATCGACCGGATTATTCGGGGTCTCAGGCGCTGCACAGGAAGACCATCGACCCAGTGGTTCGATTTCTTCAAGAAGTCTAGAAAAAAGATATAATGCTCAGCGAATCTTTCGAGCAAGGAGAGCCTACCTGGGCTTATCTTGCACGAGATAGGGAAAAAGGAAGTGTTGGTGAAGCCCGCTTAAGTCACTTAACGGTCAACGGGACGATGATATGTGACAGATGAATACTAAAAAATGCGTTGTGAAGTCGCAACAAATCACTCCGATAGCGAAACGTATCCTCTTCTTTCTGCTAGACTGAGTATGAGAATCTTTTCGGAAAACAAGCTCAATATCAAAATTTTCATAGCTCGACCTGCTGCCTGATACTGATAATCTGCTGATAAAACTCTGCTGAAAAAAGCTCCGCTTGTATGACCGCCTATATACTATAAAAAATTGCATTATTTGTCCTAGCGGAAGAGACGGAGACTGCATGACCATAGGTGCAGTATACTTTATCCCATGTAAAACATGTGATGACGAACATATTGGCAAAACAGGCAGACCTTTCCATCTCTGTATGAAAGACGGAAAGTTTAATAAAGATTTAAATAAACCTCTAGGTACAGGCAGGATACAAAGGGTTAATGATCACAACTTCGAGGTCAGTTGAAATCCTAGGGCACGAATCGAAAACGTCGGCTCCAAGATTTCTTGAAGTTTTCTGAATAGATTCCAAAAACCCTACCTACAAATGAACAGAAAGCAACAGTGCCTCAATATAATCGATCACATGACACCTTATCTCAGAAGATTTCCTAGCCTGACCAGCCGGTGATACCCTTGTTCGATTTGATCGAGTGACATCATGGTGGGTTCGTATATCATCCCGCGCAAAAAAAAAAAAAACAAAGGTAGTCCTCGGACTAGATATGACGGTGATGGCTTTCTTGAAGAATTGTCACTTACTAGTGCTATGGTTTTATTTTTTCCAAACCTTAGTAATTATATCAATGGCGCTGCAATAATTCGTCCAGGCTCTGAGGAAGGCGTATGCGCCGAAACGTCAGCCACCAGTAGTCAAGAAAATTCATGGATAGTCAAGTTGAACAGTCGATGGAAGAAGAGATGCCAACCTGGCGTAAGCTCAAGATAAAGATTAGTTCTTGAGTTATTCTTGTCTATCTCTTAGTTTTATATTATCGACATGCCGCAGTTCAGGAAAGTCGGTCTTTCGAAATATTGATGTGATAACTTATTTAAAAGCCTTTCACGAGGTCTTTTATGGCACTCATAGTGCTAGACGTACTTTGCGGCCTTTCGGACACATCAGTAACACGGTGCGCTTTGGTGCAGGTGATTCCTTGCAGGAGATATGTCCATACATATTGAGGATTCGACGCCGAATTATTTGCACTGTTCGTGAAGTGATAAGAGTACACCCGACACGCAGTGTTGTACAGTTGACTGATTGTGGCGGGTGAAAATATCTTCATTTAAGGAACTAACCGAAACAAAGGACACCGTTCTATTGATGAGGCCAATAGAGCGAAACGTACGTCTGGCGATACACGTTTATGACAGGTTTCATGAAAGGCTTAAAATAAGTTGATTGTAATTATATCGTCTCATTTGAAAATTTTCTTGTCAAACTAGGAGCTTTTTGATATATGGGAGTTGTTTTTGCTAAAAATTTTCTTTACAAAAGCCACTTCGAAGATATTCGCCCATTCTATAACGAAAATGTCTCTTCAGGATCTAAATTTACTATTGAAATCTCCCAAGTTCATTGCTACATACGCCAATTTTAATTCCCAGATAGACGAGATGCCGCAATTACAGTACTCGAAAGGGATGTGACTTTGCTCGGAATGAAAGATTTAAGGAAAATTCATCTGCATTTGCTAAAATCCGCTTACTTGGCATAGCATCATAACGAAAATGTGGGAGGAACGTTGTGACGGAATTTATCGTCGTTCAGCAATGAAACGAAAGCAACAAGGAACTGATATAGGACGGAACTGCTTATTCAGCTTCTATCAGCGTTTATAAAATATTCATAAGATGGCCGCAGATTCCACTACTGACGGTGCTTTCGATTTGTCGTTAGGCGAAGCAGGCAATACAGTTTCTGTAACAGTTTTCTTGAAAGGATTCTCGCTATCGTATCAACAATATATGAGATCTTCAACAGCAGAAAGTAATCCAATGCAATCACTACTGTGATGTAACTTTGAAGAGTGAAAGAAATGCTTTGTGGGACAGTTTACACTGATAGATAAGGTCTACTGTTAACCACTAAGAAAGTTGCTAGGATCGTACTGAATGCACCTCTGCGCAGTTGCTTTCTAGTTAAATCCGGCAATCTTTGAATCAATCTCGCCAAGTGAGATTCCTGCTTGGGTAGAGACTGCTTATGAGCTTCATAGTCCTTAGTTTCGGAACGAATTATGTCGGAGCAAATTAGCTCCCAAATGGCTATTTCCAAACATATCGAAAAATGAGTCAAATCCTAAAAATCATGCAGCCTTATACGGGCGTCATGTTACTTCACTATATAGACTGTGCATCATTAATTTTGATTTGCTTGCTGATTGTTCAGAAATTGCGAAGAATTGATGACGTCCTATAAACGTTCCCTTTTATTAATACTTTTAGTTTTTGCTTAGAGTGCTTTCTCAGGACAACTCTCAAATTTCAATATCATAATTATACCTTTATCTCGAGGGCTTTGTTTGGACCACGCTCAAATTTCAAAAGATCCTTTCATTATTATTTGAGCCAACATGTCATGTGGTCTGGTAAGGGCTCTTGTACAACCCAAGACACCTGTTTCGTCCCTACAGACTCATCAGCCTGGCAGAATCCGTCGTCTGTCGATCTTTTCATAGCCAGTTCTCTCGGGAGCGTCACACTCCTTTTATATAGTTATCGACGACGTACGCTTTACACTCTATGTCAGGTGAAACTCACCTAACACGGAGTGTTGTGCACTCGATTGCTTGTTGGCTGGTACTTTTATCATAATTATACCTTTATCTCGAGTGCTTTGTTTATCTCGGGCTGTACAAGAGCCCTTACCAGACCACATTTCAATATTATAATTGTTATTCGAGCCAACATGTCATGTGGTTTGTTAATGGGCTCTTGTGCAGCTCGATACATGTGTTTCGACATTACAGTCTCGTCAGCCGAGCAGAACCCTTTGCCTTTAGACAATCCTCTTGGGAGCTCCTACTCCCCTCTAAAGAAATAAGCGACGACGAACACTTTACACTGTATGTTACGTGAAATTTTACCGAACAGACAGTGTTGTGCACTTGATTGCTTTTGGCTGATATCGTCAGTAAATTATAGTTTTATTTCAAGTGTTTTCTGAAGACCACACTCAAATTTCAATACATCTCATAATCAATATCTGAACCAATATGTATGATATATTGACGATACAAACCAACACTGCCTGTTCAGTGATAATTCAACATGGCAAATCCTGTAAAATGTCCCTAGTCACTTATCTCTTCATAGGGAGAATAGGGGATCCCGGGAAGATTGGCTATAGACGAAGGGTTCTGCCCTACCGACGAAACTGGAGGGTAGAAAAACGTGTATCGTACTGCACAAGAGCCCATTAACGGACCACATGACATGTTGGCCCAGATAATATTTATGAAACCTTTAGCCCTTTAACAAAGGAAGCCTTTGCTCAGTGTCATCTCGGTTACGTAGTTAGAGTGTGTTTTTCTTTACCACATCATAATACATGGTCAACTTCAATAAGTGGCGGATTTATTTTGCTCCTCAACAAAAATTATTGTCTTGATCCACTTGTTTTACGACGAAGAGCTCTGATGCAATTTTCCATTCAGCTCAATAATGATGGATTCCTGGAGTTGTTCTTTCTCCAGGCCGCTTCTCAAACGCTTAGTGAAATAGATAAAGGGGAATCTATGCACCATAGAAACGAACTTAATAAAAACATTACGTCCTTAGTAATGCTGGTTTTGTCGCTTAAAATTTGTTCCCAGAACGCTCCACACTGCTGCGCTGGAGAACACTCAGGCTTTTGAAACAGTCAACGAACTGCAATACTTTTACTATTCCAACGTCGCTAACATCTCTGTTCTGTATCGATTAGTCATTGTCCTATGAATGATCCTGCACGAAATAATAAAATTTGTACAAATTAATTATATTACCATTAAACTGCATAGATAAAAGTGATTTATGCTGTAAATAGCACTCGGTAGTAGTTCCAGTAACTTTTAGCAATTTTACAAAACTACTAAAATTAAATTATTCTTACTCTTATTCCCTTCAGTTTCTAGCTTCTTCTTATTTTTTATTCCTAGTAATTTTCGATCTTCCGCTTCTCACACTACCTTGCATAGCTTCAAAAAACGCCGTGTGATGTTGAAAACTTCAATCGGAAACGATTCTGCAGTTATCAGTAGGACGATAATAATAGGTTGGGAAAAAAGTATTGAGAAAATCTCTGTAAAACATTTGTTTATGCACCTATTACACTTGAACAAAGACATAACTAATGTCAAAGTGCTCCGCTTAAATTCCAAGCACTTCCTGCCACTTCTTCGGCAAAAGATCGATTCCGCGAGCATGAAATTCCGCATCTTGCTGTTAAGGAAACGAATGACACAGTCGTGCAATTCAATATCTGTACCAAACTTCTCATCGCGCAACCAGTGCTCAATTGGACGAAACAAGTGGTAATCACTTGTTCAAGAACGGTCCAACCAGCATCGCTCAACCACTTCTTTGCCAGTTTTACTGTTGTTTTGTTGCCGAACAATGTGAACTTCGTTGGGAAGACGTCGGCGAACACGTTCCACAATCTCACAATAGAGCTCAGCTGTCATGTTCTGTCCCTTTTTCAATAACTCACAATGAACAATTCCGCTTTACCCTAAAAACAACAGTCATTCGCTTCTCCTTCCGAGAAATTTTGATAGGAATTCACGATGACTTCTGTCCTACTGATAGCCACTGTTTGTGCCTGTATGGATTGTCAAAGCTTACTCACTTTTCGTCCATAGTCACAATGTACTCCAGAAGTTTCGGATCTCCCTCGTGCAAGACAAGCATACGAGTGTAAACTTCAACGCGTTTCAACTTTTGGCCATCTGTAAGCTCGTGCGAGACCCACTTCGACATCGTCCAGTTTATGCAAGCTCATTCAAGACGCTCGCAATGGCTTTGTGGTAACAATCAATGTCATCAGTCAGCATACGAGTTGTCCGAGAGGAAATTACTTCAATCGCTTCAAGCACAACTTAACGATCAACTTTTTCTTGAACGATTTGAAAGCGGCTGATCTCCCAAACTTTCTGCACCTTCCTTAAACTTTATGAAACATCTGTACACCGTACTTTTGCCAATTGTCTCTTCGCCCCAAGCCAGATTAATGCGCTCACTTGCCACCGTTGGATTTGAAACCAACAGCCAATCGTGCATCATCAACTACCTAATTTGCTTGTTTCTTAACTCCTTTTGAAATAAGTGGATAAATTATATACCAGTCAACGAGGGGAAGACGGGCTTTCAAATGAGACCAAAAACACAAAAAATGGCCGACACCTAAAAAAGTTACAAACATTTTCTCAGAACCTTTTTCGCAGCCTACTAACGAGGTGTAAGTTGGACGCAAAAGTCAAGTTATCCTAACTTTTGCTGTTGTTTGACGTACAAAATAGAAATCGCATCTTTGTCCGCCCTCCTTTGCAAAATTGGACCACACCTATCTATAAAGTTCTAGGGTGATCATTTCTGTTGCATCTTTACAACGTTATAAAACAAATAGATCTTTAATATACATTGTAATTAGACATCTATTCTAAAAGTCCCCTTACCACTTAGTGCTTTCGAAAAACCTGATTTGATTGAAGGTACGGTATTCATCATATTTTTTAGAAGCTACAAAAGGACAGTCTTGCAAACATGGCAGGTCTTCCAATCAGCCCCTTAATGATTGAATGCTAACAATCACGGCAGTGCTGAGTTGTGGAGTGATGCCACCAGGTCAAGGTAGTGAACAGAAAATTATTGTAACAGTGCAGCAAATGCGAATTTGTGCGAATCTTGATAAGTGTCTAATATTTAACATTTTATTACTAGCAAGGAACTTTCGGATACTAAATCTTTGATAAGAAGGCATTCAGCTTATAATAGAAAAAGAAAAGAAGAAGAATATGAATTGAAAAATCACTCAGCAAAATAATTTCAATTATCGTTACTCATTGCAAAAGAGACGAAATCTCGTTGCAGCAAGATCAAGGAATTTCACTACAGCTCACAAGCCAGTGTTCGTACGAAGGCTTTTGGCATTGGAGAAAGCAGGGATTCAGTTCGAGTATTCGTGTCACGTCTTGTAATGCAAACAGTAGGTTTCAAGCTGTCAAATTTCTTTACTGAATAAAGTATCGAAAAGATGGGAAACTAACCCTCAGTTCACTGAGAGGTCTCTGACCTTTGAAGCAAACGCGGTATGCCTAGCTTTGAATATTATTTCACATGCTTATGATAGAATTCGGATAGTTTGCAAAGACTTTGCTTTCTAGGTATTCAATGTTTTAGAGCTGCAAGGTAGTAGCGCTCTTCTCTCTGATGAACTGATCTCGACCATTTTGAGTCAACTAGATGTTCAGACCAGTTACGAACCATTGGAATGCAAAGAAGCATCTGTTAACCCGTCACCACTAGCACCAAATAAGTTCACAGCCATGAGCATCAGTCCTAGAGTGTACATTAAATGGATAGAAATACTCCAAAATGCTGTAAACTCTCCATTGTTATTACGAAGATTATGCCAAGCTGGAAATGACTAGAAAGCGTAGCTGTGGATAGCTTTAAAATTAGATCTTTCTGTTAATTTCTCGAATTTTCGAAGAGCGTTCAGCGTTCTTTTATTACGAAGATCTGAGGCTTTATATAGAGGCAGTTATTCAATGCAATATTGATACAGCACAATAAAAGTACATAGACCGACGTTTTGGTGGTGTTGCCTTTTTCAGAGTGTGAAAGAGTTAAACTGGTACGAATCTACTCAGTTCAGCACTTTCTTAACCAAGCGGGTAGAACTTGTTAAGCAAATATTTAGTCGCATAATGAACAGCTTGTAATGAATATTACCGTTTTGCTCTTCTATGTATCATTTGAACCAGTTGCACCGAGCCTCACATGGCCAACCACTACGCCTCACCATATCAAACAATCAATTTGAGACATGGTGCGAAGCCGCGTGGTGACGTGACATTTGTCTTTGTAGTTCGCTTTTGGATTTTTGGTACGAATACAGAAGGCTTCGAAAAGTTCGCACGCTGAGAACTTATAATCCTGTGTGATTATGATCAATTTTTACTTCATAATTTTTGCGGTATGTGTCTAGGCCCCATATGCGCCAAGGGGTGTTTGGTTAGCTCTAGGTTTCCGACTACATTTTCTTTTCTACGGACAAAGTGGTCTTCCCGTTCACCCATCTATTTGACCCCGCGCGCTCAACGGGGGCTTCATTAGACTGCACCTGAGCTTAAGCAATTGCTGTCACTAAATGCTTGAGCTCAAGCACTACTTGCTTGATCTCTTGTAAATCGCGCAGAGAAGAAGACGTTTGTAACACGGAAGATCGTTATCTGTCTGTCTGAAAGACATCTAGCTCCTAAACATATTATCAAAATCAAGCACTCCACTAGGCGCGCACTGGACACAGGCACATAACGGGGAGATTTTGGAGCAGATACAAGCGACTTGGCCTAAGTTTAGAAGATCTGAGAGATCATAAGTCTCAAGGCATTATGGATTTATATTCAAGAATTCAAAACGAACCGTAATAAAGATTGCTTCGCCGCGTGACTTCGTCCCACATCTCAAACTAATTTTTGATATCAGCTAGACAGTGTTCGCCCATGTGACTCAATGCGACTGCTATACATAACAACTCGAGGACAGTCAAACAGTGGGAGGGTGAGCATTCACTTGAGACTGTCCGCTATTCGATTAGGTATTAGCGTATCAAATTCTATCTGTTTTGATTATCGAAGCATTTAGCTGAAAGAATCCCACGTGGATTCGACTCTTACAGGCTTGAGGAGTACGTTAATGCGAAACGTCAACAGTTGTACTTTCTTGTGCTTTATTACTACTGCACTTGTGCCCGTCTTAACAAATAATGCGGACTCCGGCGTGATTTCCATTCGTAACTCTCTCGTACAACAGTCGTTCTTAATGGTGATCTGCTTTCAACATTGTGACGTTCACAAGCTTTTTTAACTGTTCCTGAAATCACTTTTATTTACGAATCGAGTTGGTTGACGTTTGTCAAGAAAAAGTCCGTCATCGTTTCCTTGGTCAACTTTGAAGACGCTTGTAGTCTCCTGGAATGGACTCTGACAATTTTTTTTTGTCTGTCTGTCATCTGGTCTTTCATTACAACCATTAGTGTTTCGTTATTGATGCAAACTTTTCTGACTCTCGAAAAAGAGAAATATTAAAAAAACTGGTTTTGTATTCAACGGAACGTTATATAATAATCAGGGCTCACAAAATATATTGAAATGCTTTATAAGTGGTGCATTCTATGGGTAAATTTGACGGATTGGAAGCATCAGCACACGTTCCTAGCAGAGCCCGAGAGATTCAATAGATTCAGTAGATGAGCTTCTGTCTATTCTGGGATCTCTCCGTTGACTGCGATTTGTTTCGAAAGCCGGTGACGCCATATAATTATACTTCTTCTTTCTAATCACTTCTTCATGTTGCTCCATGTTGATAAAAAATTCAAGAACATGAACAGAGTCACCAGCTCCACTTCTCCCTTCATATCATACATTTGCTTCGACAACCTTTTCCGATTTGTGCTCTATCCGAGCTTTTTCTCTGCTGTGTTGAGCATGTATTTTTAGTTTATTTTGCTGGCAGTTACCAAAATATCTTTCGGAAAAAAACGCTTCATTGTCATAACAAAGGTTTGGTAAAAAATTTCCATTTATACGCAATCGATTAGGTGGTTATGCTATTCAATACATCAAACGCCCTTCCTTCGGCTTGCACTGCCCCCAAGCGGTCGGTTAACGGCTCCCTTTCTTATCATTTATTGTTTTCGAGTCTGGCATCAACTTCAAATCAACTAGAAGGAATTTCTACCAAAAATCCGCTGTAAGAAAGATGTTCCTTGAGCACGACAGCGTGGAGAAAGTCAGTGTCATCAACTGTTACTCACCGATCGTTGCAGCTGATGAACACAATTTGGATGCGTTTTATCATCGGTTAGAGGAAGCTAGCGTATTACAAGCTTGCTGTCGGAGACTTCAATTCCAGAACAGGGAAGGCTAACAAGAGCAAATACAGGATTGCAAAATGTGGACTAACAAAAATAAATGAAAAGTGGAAACCGTCTCGTTGGATTCCTGTGTGCAACACGTCTCTTTACGGCAACTCAATGTTCCAGATGAAAGAGCATCGCCGCTGGAGATGGGAGTCATTTAACGGCACGACGCATGCGGAAATCGACCATATACTTACAAACAAAATATGCCGCCTGCTCGATGCAACCGTGTTCCTCACTATTCTGTACTGAATCCTATCCCGCCTTCCTCTAGCGAAGATGATATTTAGCCGTGAGCTGGAAAAAAATTCATGAAATTGACAAAGAAGAAGTTGCCAAGTTGCTTACGACGGACACTTTTTGAACAAAATCCTATCTAATCATAACTGGCAGATTAAGGATGATCCTACCAAAGACTGAGCTGCTTATCAAAATGCTCAAAAGCTGTACCGCTCTCGCTTAAGTTACTCAATCCAAAAGAGCCGATCGCATCCCCATCACGAAGGAGTTGCTCGAAAAGCGAAGAGAGCTGCAGCTTGATCTCGATGCAACACAGTTGGCGCAGATAACATCAAATGCCACGGTGAGAAGAGCTATGCAAGCTTATCTGCATTTTTACTGGCACAGGAGATTGTTGGAAGCAGCACAAAAAAGACGCAGTCTGAAGAAGTGCCGTCGAAACATGTGTAAATATAATGTTTCACTGTCAGCGTAATGAACGATACCGCAAGAGTCTCTGTCCTCTGAAGTTTAAGTAGCGATAGAAGGCATGAAAAAGAGTGCAGCTCCAGGACCCGACAAGACTACTCCCGACTTTCTGCGAGCCGGAGGCCATAATTTAGAAGCACTTTTCGCTGCACATAAGACATCTCACCTTCAGAGGAAAAAATTCCCGAACCACTGAAGTCCTCATCCTCAAAAAAGGGTGATCGAAGGAATCTTGCTAACTATCGTTTAATTCGCGTGTTGAACATGCTTTACAAGTTTTCACAATAATCATCTTTCTGCACATACCAAGAACTTTGGATCAGTTACAACCAGTTGAGCAGGCAGAATTTCGGCAGTAATTTCACAGTGTGGACCACATCCAAACCGTGCCGAAGTTATAGAAGTCTGCCGAGAATACTATCTGCCCTTAATCCTAGTATTCACAACTATGAAAAGCATGCGAAGTTGGAACGAGCGCAATCTCATAAACGCTTGCTGACCAAGGAATGGATCCATCCTACATAGGAAGAAACCACACTACGAAAACACAGCTCATTCATCAACTTCTTACTATGCCCATTGGAAGAGGGATTTGGCAAAACATTACAATGTTGCCAAGGCCGTTCAACGTCGCACTGGTGTGGATAATGACGTCGCTTGATTGGGAGAGAAATGCATAAGCATCTATGGAAAATTCCTGGTATGCGCTCGCTTTGCGGATTACATAGCCATCTTTTCGAAAAGCACTAGTGAAGCAGAAACGCTATTTATAAAACTAAATGAAGCGGGAAAGAAGATCGTACTACGCATGAATCGCATGAAGACTCAGTTCATGAAAAACCAATGGTGTAATGATAAACAATCAAATTCGATGGTTCTTTGATTACGGAGAGCTCCTCTTATGTATACCTTAGTCGGCTACTGGCTATGGAAAGCAGTATGAAGGAAGAACTTGATAGAAGAAGGAGAGCAGAGTGGGCTGCAATCGGGCCTTTCAAAGAAGCCACCGGCCAAGTAACGGTCCCTTAATTACGCGCTACCCTTTTTGAGTCAATAGTCCTCCCAGCGCTCTGTTATATAGCGGAGACGTGAGCTAATGCTTCGATCATGTCATGACTACTGCGAACGGAACGACTCACAGAGCGCTTGAAAGATGTCTTCTGAAAATCAGTCACAACATCTAGCCGGCTTGCGCGGATCAGATCTCCTACACATCTTCGCGATCTAAAAGAAATTTGAAGCATCAATAGCGAAGCTCAAATGGGCCGGTCATATAGTAACAAGATTAGACGACAGATGGCCGAAACGAACTGTAAATTGGACGCCATGAGGATACACTCGTCCCTGAGGGCGACCACCTACACACTGAACAGACGTATTCACTAGAAAAATTAGTCAGCTGCAATCGCATCTGTATTCAAATGATCTGTATTTGCACCTACCAATTCTACAGATCTCGGTATGAAACTCGCTCCAGCGGCTATGCTCAAATGAAACCACTACCATGGACGACAATCGCCGGAGGAAGAGACGGATAGAAAGTGTGCTAGGATCCGTACAATTTGTGAAGACGGACATTTAAGTAAGTATCTAAGTAAACAGCTTTGGCTATGTGGTATTACTCTGCCAAATCAAATATTGTGGAATTGATAAGAAGTTGTTGCTAAAACTGTAATCCCACGCTGTAGTTGCGCTCGCACTTAGATAAGTTCACATGAATGAAGAATCCACTCCTTTGTTCAAGAGTGTCCAAGAGACCGTATTTGTTATAACGTTGCCTAGTGTTTTTCGCAGTTGATAAGGAGTTGTACGAGATTAAGATGGTGCTTTAGACAAACTTTCGATGACCAGTGATATGATTTAGATGAGCAGAATCTCTGCTGGAGTACTCCCCATAAATAGCATATTAGAACACACTCAATGAGAATAGCGAGCCATGATATAAAGATCTCGTCGGTTACCCTTTTCGTATCTCATGTCCTACAAAAAACTAGAATATTTACTCTGTAAATATATAGTATCATACGGTGTGCGAGAAGTACGCATAGATATTAGCCTCATATTTTCAAAAAAATTGCTGATATTATACATTTTTGATGCGCTCTTCTTCATTCATTGTTGCGATTCGATCGTCGCAGACAAGAAGTGTGTTTTTCAAATGAGAAGTGGGGTTTCAGGATTTGACGGGGTAGTCTCAACTCAAACAGACTGTATAAATGTTTAAAATGTCAACTTTATCTCATGTGTAATGCAGTTACGGTTTCATCATCATTTATCAGGGTGGATAGCGGATCAGAGTAGTCGCAAAGTGAGTCGCTTTTAACACTTTCTTCGCTTATAATAAAGTAAATTCACTGTATTTGTTTTCTATGGTTAAGACATATCATGGGCCCAGCTAGGTTTGTTTTAATAACACCAAGCTTCAATATACTCCTGTTTTCAGTCAATTCTTTAGTGACAACGGATACGCTGTTTCAAAACTCATCTGAGAAGCTGGAGAGAGTTTCGGTAAAGATTTAAGTCCTTTGATAAGCAGATAGTAGATTTTGATGGAATCTGCCATTATCTGCCAGACATCTGAGCAGAGGATTTTATTGAGAAAAAATGTCGCCATGCACATTTCTTGTTATACCAAACAGCGCATATATTCTTTGAAGCTGTGTAGCCGAATAGAATTTTCGCACGATGGAGGGCGTTATATTTAGTACACAGTTCGAGTAGCACTGACATTAACAAAGATGCAGTGCCTAGTTTTCTTATGAATGATGTCACCTTGAGTGAATCTTGGAGTTGAAGGAATCTCATGAGTAATAGTTTTACATTGATTTCTTTAATTTATGGTAACACTTCTCGGCACCCTCTCATCATGTGCAGAATGATAGGTAACAGCCGATGATACCGATTTTCTTTAACTCGAGTGCCCAACAGGAGCAATGTCTGCGCGCTGATAGATTTTTTTATGAGATGACTAGATGGTAAATTGATAGATGGGTGAGAAAACAATGCCTATTCGTATACAGCTTGCAAAATGCACAAAACAACTATTTCAAGTGAAATTTTTGAACGTTGCTTCTCTTCAGCTATTCTTCCTAGGTAGGATGATTATTTATGACGCATTTCTGATCAAATGTTGTTTTCAAGCCTAATTATATATGAGCTACAAGAGATGCATGTAGGCTGGTTTCCGACTGTTAAATAGTTGGCTGAGATATTGCCGTGTCTTCGAGTCATACTTCCCTTCATAGATTAGTCATGACTCAAGCCTTAAAGGAAAGTGTTCGAGGAGGTTGTCTGCCAGCGAAAAGATTAAGTTCCGTAAGGTGAACGAGGGACGGAGAAGCTTCTGTTGAACGTTCCCTTCATATACCATATTGTAGCGGAAAATTGCGATATTCCCCACTTCAAAACCGCGAGTGCGATTGTTATACGGTATAGCTACACAAATTCAACTGCATTTGTCCCGAGTGGCTCTCTTGGGTCCTACTTCTCGCAAAGTTTCTGCCTCTACTGTTGCAGCCTTTTTTGCAGACCCTTTGCAACTGTCATCAAGTGTGTTGAAGCAAAATGAGCTTCGGTTCTTTTTATTAATAGATTGGAGAAAAGTTCTGAGAAAATGCTTGTAATTTTTTGGGTGTCTGCCATTTTTTTTGTGTTTTGGGCTCATTTGAAAGTCTGCCTTCTTCTACGTTGATTGGTATACAAATTAATATCTACTTATTTTGAGATGGAATTAACAAGCGAGCAAATTAGGTTGTTGATGATGCACAAGTGGCTGTTGTGTTCAAATGCAACGGTGCAAGTTAACGCATAAATCTGACTTGGGGCCAAGTCACAGATGGCAAAAGTAAGGTGTAAAAGTGGTATAAAATGTAGAAGTGGTTTAAAGAAGTTTGACGAAGGTTGAAGGAAATTTTCCTCAATGGAGCACTAGTTGCGCAACAAAAAGTTTAGTGCCGATATTGAATTGCACAATTCGGTCACTCATTTCTTCAACAGCAAGAAATCGCAATTTTATAATCGCCGTAATCGATCTTTTGCCGTTGAAGTGACAGCAAATGCGTGGTGTTGAAGTGGAGTACTTTGACTATTAGTTTTGTCTTTGTTCTGGTGTAACAGGTGCATAACATAAATGGTTTGCAAACATTTTCTCAGAACTTTTTCCGCAAACCTATTATTTACGCAACGACTCAGACGTTGAAGTAACGATCCAAAGGGCTGCTTTAGTTGTCAAGCTATCGTGCTACTTCAGAAGTGGATATCAAACTTCTGAATAAGTAACAACATCATCGAAACGGCGCATAATAATAATAACTACAAAAAAGACAGTGCGCAATGCAAAGAACAAAAATGATAAGATCACTATGAAATGGTTGAAACAATAAATCGGCGACTTTGTGTACTTGTCGAGCTGATGACGGTGACGAGCGTGATGACGTTTCACCTGGCCACGATCGCGTCTAACATGACAGCGACGGCGGCTGACCGCGCTGACCATGGTGGTCGTATGGTCGTGCCGATACTGGTGGCCGCGATGGCAGTCAAGTAGCAGCGCTGATGGTATGGGCCATCCCGATGAACGTCGGAGCTCGAATGCCATCTGATGCTAGTTTATCCTGCCTTTATAGCTCCGTTGCGGAAGGAAGGTCGACTTTGTCGACAAACGTCTCAAAGAGACTATCTAAGTTTCTCAGAAATGGTTTTCTTTGACCGCCACTTGCGCTGTTGTGATGTTACAATATACCCAATAGTGTAGAAGGCTGTACAAAAACGTTTGCGTCAGCAGGGATTCAAACCCAGATCTCACTCTTTCCGGGAGCGTGTGCTAACCGTTGCACCAGCAACGCTGATTTTCCCTCTTGAATTCAAGACAAATTCGGCACAAGAAACCAAATCCTCTGGAAAAGTATTGAATATCTTTTTCTTGAGCCTATCTCAATCTCCAAGCCAACTTCGGAAGAGACTCGTTGAGGATGGAACTTTCGCAAGACGTTGATGTTATTAAGGTTCCTATTATTTTCTTGAAGGTTAACGTATAAGAGGTCACCTTTTTTGCAGATAGGATATATTTTACACGAAGATTTCTGTATACTTCGTTACAATATCTTTGGTTTTGATGATCTGTTGCCAGATGAACGCCATTTTGTCGGAGAAAGCTACTTATCGCTTTGTAAGGTGTTTAACATTCATGCTGACTACGTGCTGTGGGAACCTACTTGCATCAGTAGATCAGGAGGATTGGGGCGCCATGTAACGTGTGATATTGAAGCATTCATCTTTCACGTTTATTTCTGGATTTTGAAGCTTATTCGAATTTATTCTAAAGTTTTTTTTTTGCATTGACGTTCTTCACTTCTATGCCAGAATCGTAAAAGTCACTTCAAAATAATCCCAGGTACATTTTTTGTTCCATGGTGTGAAAGAGTTTATTTGTCGAATGTTGAGTCCGCCATAACGATGTTCTTTTATGTGGGCATACCCGATTTGCCAATGTTTTTTATCTTCGCTTGATTTTTATTTCACTCGACCCGCTGCTGCTTCGTAGCATTAGATATGGCCGACTTTAGCAAGGTGTTTTTCTTCTCCTCTACCAGTATTGTAGTTGTTCAGTTTATTCAATGAATGGGTTTTGATGTTTGAAGGATAAGAGAAAAATGGCGCATTGTTACATTTTTATTACTTGGTTTTCGACATCAATTTGTGGCGTAACCGCGTCCTAGTAGCTAGTTTTGGGTGCTGAAAATGAATACCACTTTTTGTCTAATGTTTCTCGCCCACATTTCTATTAATAGGACTGACTTTCTGAGAATTTGAAGTTTATATTTCACTTTGTGTGGAGCAGGTAGTAAAGTAGTCATGTATTTTTTGACAGTGGAGTCATTCTATCCTCGATTGCCAGTACAACTGATGACTGATCTGTCATATACACTGATGGATTGGTGGACGCAGAAATATCAGTTGAACAGAGCCCATATGGTTTGATCGGTGAGTATGGGACAGAACAAATTGGTTGTTCATTTCTGCGTCAAAAAAGTGAAGGCCTTAAACTTGTCCCGTTTGCCATATTTACTTTCTTTTGGTTTTGGTGTTAGGGTTGAAATTGTTGACCACGTATTGACCTTGGAGCTAATTTAATAAAGATCTAAGAACGCCCTATCATCGATATCTGCGGATTACAGGGCGATCTATTTGACAACATTTGAAAGCGTCTTTACACAACAGTCAAAGTCATACGAAAGTCCTAAAACTGTCGCCGATCATGGATCTGAGAAAAGACAATACTTTCAGAAACGCTAGAATCTTTGCTAATGCTGGATTCTTTGGAAATATAGCTGGCAAAGCTATAGAGTTAAGACCAAATCTCGTTCACTTCACTTGCCGTTAGTCATTCTTGCCAGGCGCAACTACGTATTTGCTTGGATACTATAAGTTCAGAAACTGTGCGCACCCCAACACATTGTTCATTCAGTTCTCCATCTCACGACTGTCGTACGTGGTGGTGGTGTGATTTGAGCATAGAAGATGACGAGAGTTTTATACCGTGATCTGTAACATCGGCATCTGCGAGTACAGCTGGTTAGCTCTTCATGCTAAAACGTCTTTATAATGTGTAGGTGGTCGTCAGTCGGATACGAGTGCATTTCGCGTGTCATTCAATACACCTGGTTCATCTTTCGTCTGTTCTTCTTGCCATATAAGCAGCCCATCTGTGTTTCCCTATTGATGTATATTTTTCTGGATCGGGATTATGAGATAGGTTACGTAGATCTAAGGTGCTCAAACCGTAAGACGTTTTTGACTTCTAGAAATCATAACAATTACATGGATATGAAAAAATAAAAATGGTCAGCATCAACATTCTGGCACAAAAATAAGGAAAAATTCTGCCCAGCACAGCGAAAGGAGAAAACCAATGTTTTATCCGAGGTTGTTGAGTAATATGCAGAACAATCAAGCACTGGAGGAAGTCAGAGAAGGTAGTTGTAGCATATTGGTTTAGACGGCGGAAAATGGAAAACCAATCCGTTTAGCTGGGCGAGAAGTTTTTGGAAGAATCTTATTAATCGTTGGGAAGATAAATCTTTGGCTAGAGCTCCACGTAACCTGAATTTGTTGGGTATCTTTTCCAGTAAAGTCAAGACTAAAAATTTGCCTTAATTTCCATCAGATGAAAGAAACAGAACTGGCAGAACTAGAAAATCTGATTAGTGAGCGCAAAATACCAAAATATTGCCGACACAAATCAATTTGTGCAATGGTCTAATGTAACCAAACGTTTGAAGAAAGAAGTTGCTTGCAGTCAACAATATCATGATGAAACCGCACTGCATAATCGTCGGAACCACAGTGAGTGCCATATGTGCTCCAATGATGGGTGATAATCAATGCACGATAGACACGAACATGAAGATCGGTCCCATTCCTAGCAAAGCCATGTCAATCTCAGGAACCCTTACGGTTGCAATTTTTCTTTTTTTTACACAGACTGGTTCTGAAAAAGATTCTATGTAGACCAGAAACTTCGTTATGGCAAATTGGAGCAAGGAGATGTGGCAAAATGTTGTGAACAGAGCGGTCCGAATGTTGGCATCTAGTCCCTTTGTATCGCACTTTATCACTGCATTTGCGACCGTCAGCTGAAATGCAAATTGAATTGTGAAGTGATTGGCATAAATTATGCATTCAGATTTCTATCTACCCTACCTTCACAAAGTTTGCAAATTATTTTGTCACAAGTGGATAATTTTATGCGTGCACGGAAGAAAAGTTTATACCGCAACAAGTCATGTGATTGTCTTATAGGTTCTTCGAAACCGCACTCAAAAAATGTCTAAAAAAAACATTCTTTGCGTAGTCGATTAACACTAAAAGCTCGCTTCCCTATAAAAGCTTTCTAAGAATTCGAGGCAAATACACTCTCTTGACTGACGAAAAATTGTCTTTTGTGGAGGTGCAAGGCTGATCAGATGACGTTGCGAAATTGCGTCTTCTTAGCATGTTATTCAACTTCTCGACTTTACATTTCCCGTCATATCACAAGGGCCGGATAATGTTCAATGTGATAACTTTGAAGAAGCTTGTGCTAATGTGACTTATCAAAATTAGCAACACACTCAAATAGATTTAACCTTTTCGAGACCACGTATACCACCCATGATACATGCGCATCCTCGTGGCCTTCTCGTCGAGCACAGATTTTTCCCTACATTTTAAGTAGTTATTCGTTAGCTGAGAAAATTCCGGTTCTGAGGGTTTGTTTGATTTCTAAGAACGCTTTTCTAGTGAGATATAGCAGCTGAAAGAAAATTACGTTTTATCTTAGAAATGCGTAGTGTATTTCGCATTCGTCATTGCTTGGCTTTTTCATCAGACAAAGCTTTTTCGCTAAAGTTTTAGTGAACTGGAAAGCCGAAATAGTCATGGTCCTGATACTATGTTTGATTCCTATAACGCTTTTCTAGCGAGCTGTAGGAGGGAGAGAAAATTGCGTTTTCTTTTAGAGTGTGCAGTTTATCCTGCACACGTAACTGGTTGACTTTCTCATTAGACTTGAAAAACATTAATCCTAAGTACAATCTTTATTTCTGACTAAAGCTCTTATGAGCTGTAGTAGCGACGAAGAGAAATTACATCTCCCTTTTTCCTTTCGGGACCAAATGTATCAAAAATGGGACAATAACTTCTAGTGGTTTCGTTGATGGGCACAGATTTTCACTAGGAGTTCAAATAACCATTCAATAGCTGGAAATATCGCAATCAGACAATTAATTTGTTTTCTTAAAAAACATTCTCGGTGCGATGTAGTAACAAATATAATATTACGTTCGCCTGCGGAGTGTTTAGGGTATTTTGCACTCGTGTTCGCCAAAATTTCGCCAGCAATATGTTCTTATCAGAGTTTCAATAATCTCCAGATAGCTTGAAAAATGCTAGCTCGAGTACCACTTTTTCCCTATAAAGATATTTTTGATTATATATGTGGCTAAAGCGAGAAGAACATACGTTCAACATCCAACGATTATGCAAGGCTGATGTCTATGCATAGTTTTCCTAAAAATTTAGTGATAATTAGACAGACATTTGATAGAAGAAATCATAAAAATTTAGAATTCTGGTTTCGTTCCAAATAATTCTTTATAGAGCGCTGTGAGGGCAAGAAGCATTACCTTTTGCACTCAAAGTACTTTACCATTACTCTGGAATTCAAGCGTACTTATTTTTTATGTAGAAAAAAATTAAAAGCTAATACCATTAGAACGACCAGACAAGTCTTTGACTCGAACAAGCCCCACCAACACTTCCATTTTTTCCTATCGCTGCAAGAGTAGCCCAGTGGATCCTTTTCACTCTGGGAATTTCCTGAGCATCATATCTTCTTCGAGCCTCTTCGTGAAGAAATCGGACCATAGGATCGGTAGTCCCTGTAGAGCGCTTGACATCCCGAAGAATCCAGTCGGTAACGGCTCCCGTCCATCGGTTGTCGTTTAAGCGCATCATGTGTCCGGCTTACCTTAATTTTCATATTCTGGCGTGTACAACGGCGTCTTTGGTCTTCGATCATTGACATAGGTCGGAACTTCGAATCTTTTCTCTCATCTGTGAGATACGGGATACTGCTAGCATCCACCTTTCAACTACGCGCTCAAGAACGCCAAGTGATTATTCATCTTGCTCGCGTAGCGACCAGGTTTCTGCTGCATATATTAGGGCACGAATAATCGCCGTGTCTAAAAGTTACGCACGAAGTCGTATATTCTTAGTCCCCTTCACTACATCCTCGATGCTCTTAAACGTTCTCCAAGCCGCTCGTTTGCTCCTGCTCAGCTCTGGAGCTAAGTCGTTTATCGTGTTGATCTCACGACCTAGATAGACGTGAGTGGAGCAATCGGAGGTGTTCATTTTGTTGAAAGTGAATGAGGCATTCAAAACCCATCCGTTTCTTGTGAACATCGTTTTCGTTAGATTGAGTTGAAGAACAGATTTTCCACACGCGTTCTCGAAGTTGGCCAATAAACGTTCCGCTTTGCTGATGCTTGGTCTTATGAGAACGACATCACCTGCGAAGCGAAGAAGGTTTAATTGTCGACTGTCAGTTTTCACTCCACATCGTCCTAATCTAATGTTTACAAAAAGTTTTGAATGGTGGCAGTGGATAATTTTGGCGAAATTGTATAGCCTTGTCGAATCCCTCTTCTTACGTCTATGGTAGAATTATTGTAGAATGGCGGTATTTTAGTCGTAAAATCTTCATTTAGCTCATGAAGGATCGTGATGTACCGAGAAGGGACACCCTGGTAAACAAGTCCTTTATAACCACTTCTATTTCCACTGAACCAACCACTTTCTCTAAGTCGATAAAAACAAGGCAAAGCGGCAGTTTGTACTCTCGCGAAATTTCAATGAGTCCTGTGACCGTGTGTATGTGGTCTAAGATACTAAATCCTTTTTCCTTCGTCCAGTGTTCTATGAATCCTGTTTGAGATGACTCGAGTGAAGATTTCACAGACAACGGGCAGCAAGCAGATTGAGCGATAACTGCCTATGTCGTGAAGATCTTCCTTTTTTAACAACGACACGGTATTGCCGGTTTTCTATCGAATGAGAACCTTGCATTCTGACAGGTAGCGAGTGAAGAGCCGAACCAGGGTGTTGATGAGAACTAGCGGTAGGGTCTTCAGGTATTCTGGTCTAATCCTGTCTGGACCGGGTGTTGCTCTATTCTCCACCGACGATATAGCATGTCGGATTTTGGAAGGGAGAACCGACGAAACGACAGATTCATCCTGTTTCAACTTATATGACGGCAAGAGGAGATGGTTAGTGAAGAGTTCCAAGTAGACTAGTGAACGATATTTTCCATTGTCCTTCTGCAAGCTGTGAGTGTCCCGTCAGAGCATCGAAGTGCAATCATCTCAGCCTTATAAATGGCGAAACCTCGCTGGGCTTTGCAGGTGTCCCAGCTTCTATCATCTATCATAACTGCTGTTCCTCTCTCTTTGATTAATTTCTTTATCGCTTCTCTGCAGCATTTCGCAAGTTTGGATGTAAGGTTTCGGTTGTCCGCAGCTCGTGCGATTCCACGCTGATGTATCAGCTCGAGTGCCTCCGGACATAAGCATGTCTTCGTGACTTTAGGACTCTCGGCTTTCATAGCACTAACGTGAAGTTATTCTACGAGCCGGTCGTATACTTCATCAATGTTGTCGACAACAATATTTCTCCAAGAGCCAGTTAATGATTTGAAAACATCCCACTTTGTGGTAGTTCTGGAAATTCATTGCTCAAATTTAGCAGGTTTCTCTCCTTTTTGCTAAAAGCGGAGCGTTGCCTGAAGAAGGGATGATCTGATTTCGAGTGGAACTGAGGAACAGCAGCGACATCGGTCATCTAGAGCCTTTCACTAAGGTATGGCTTATTTCGTTATGGTATTCTTCATTGGGAGATTCCTACGTCCACTGATGAGAGTAAGGCTTTTGGAATTGTGAGTTACCATGGATGGTTTGGGTCGTCATGATAAACTCAGATAGCCCCTCTCCCTGTTCTTTCCATTCCAGTCCGTGGGTCTAATGTGACGTTCGTCAGAAGTTCATCTGGGTCCAATTTTCACGCTAAAATCTCCAATAGTATAAAGTGCTATGCAAAAACGTTTGCGTCAGCGGGATTCGATCTCATATCTCACTCTTTCCGGGAAGCGTTACTAACCGTTGCAGCACCGACGCCGGTAGAAGATCTATTGATTCAACAAGAAGGATAAGGTACAACGCCATTGGCCTGACTGAGACAAGGACGCCAGCGTCGCCGACATTTCTGCGACCGCATGTCCTAAAGAACAGTTCTTCTCCGGTGTCACAAACAGCGTGAAAAGTATGGCGTCTTCTCGTCTCAGTCAAGGCGGTAAGTCGGTAGTAGCAGTCGAGATACCACCAAAAACACTAAAACGCCAATTAGTCCGCAACCGGCTGTATGACCGTCTCTGCGAAACCAACGAATGCAAAGTTTGCCCCAACGGCAGAGACAGCGACTGCATGAGGTCGGGTACAATTTACCTGATCTCTTGCGAGGCATGCGGGGATGAATATATTGGCGAAACGGGTAGACCACTCTGCATCCGCGTAAAAGAGCACCTAACTGGGAAACGTAACTATGACCCAAAAACCCCAATAGGCACGCATAGGGAACAGAAGCATAATGGAGCAGATTTTGACGTCAAAGTCACGGTCCTTGCACAGGAATCGAAAACGTCTACGCGTAAAACTTTGGAAGCCTTCTGGATTCATAGCAAAGGCCCAAAAATGAACCGCAAAGAGGAATGCCTCGTAATAACGGGTGACCTAGCACCATACCTCAGGCTGATATTCCCGACCTGAGTCAGGCACAGTCTTACATTATCATAGACTCCAAGTGGCAGGTCTTCAATGATTAATTGAACCACCTAAAACATTTAAGCGGTGAGTGTTGTTGAAATGAAGTTTTTCTATGCGACCCAAAAATTTATCTCTTACATATTCTGCTAGGGTTATGAAGGCCTTTGATTTAATAATTTGCAAATCAATTTGACATTTCCAGGCTCTGAAGATGGCGAACCTTGCCGAAACGTTAGCCACTACGACTGTTGTAATATTCCTGCTGCATTATTAACTGTATTGTTATATGCTTCGCTGATATTCAATAAATCATACTACTAACACTTTGGAGCGGCTGAACAGAAGAAGATACTGAGTTATATGAACACCGTTATACAAATCAAAAGTGCAGTTT
The DNA here is from genome assembly GCA_019055375.1 of Parelaphostrongylus tenuis. NCBI lineage: Eukaryota > Metazoa > Nematoda > Chromadorea > Rhabditida > Metastrongylidae > Parelaphostrongylus > Parelaphostrongylus tenuis. The sequence continues at coordinate 43,192 of JAHQIW010003720.1, forward strand.
TGATCGCCGAAATTTTTGCTATCTCATGGTTATCGAACTTCCACTGAAAAGCTTTCAGCGAACCCTAGCCAGGCAAAAATGCGCGCCGAGTGTGGGACGTAATCTTAATTTCGCTGTTACAGCTCATTGAAAAAGACTTTTCAGAAAACAGGTAAGTGCTGAGACAGCCGAGATTTACGCTTTTGAGAAATTATCGAAAGTTAAAGAGAATATCTTTATTCAGCGAAAAAGGCTTTAAAATAATCGTGTACCTGAAAAGGTACACGCCGTCCTGAATAGGTTGAGGAGGGGGCCTCATTCCTCTGACTCCGAAAGAGCCACCGATACGGCATTTCCATGAAGCCAAGTCAACTTACTGAATGCACTTCATTATGTCCGAAATGTTCAAGACGAAATTTTGGTGTCCAATGGTTTAAAGTATCTGAATTTTTTGTTCATATAATTTGTTTTTTAGGAGTTATTTGTTGCTGAGCTAGCAAAAGCGTCCTACACTCAAGCTGTGTTGGAGAAGCGAAAACCTATTCAAGCGAAAGATCTAAGTAAGGATTTTCACTTAATGATCTCTTTATATTGTCATTTATATGAATCTTCTCGCTTTTTTTTCGTGTTTTGGAACACTCATTTTAATGAATGCTTGGTTATTCTCTCATAATTAGAGTGACATTCACTGTGTTTCTGTCGATATGGTCTCTGATTCTGTTTAGACAACGTTAACGGTTTAGATAGAGCAATAGCCTCAAAGGCTTTGTTCGATTTCCTTGAGAATGCACTTACGGGTTGGTCTGAAAAGGAGGGCGCCTCTCAAGTAACGAATAATCCAGTGGAAGTCGTTACCGAAGAAGATAGCATTGTTGAAAGCAGCACAGAAAATCCTGACGATGATATGGAAGGAGCATGTTTATTGTTATCATTCGCTATTTTCTTACAATTTGATACTTTCGCCATTTCTTCTCTAATAACTTTTAGTTCAGTGATTTGGGTTTATAATCTTTGGCACGTTATTGGTCCGTTTTCGCCGCTGTTTTTTCACCGTGCGAATCCCAGACTTCTAGCACTCAATCATTTTTCATCTTCGCGAAGAACTTATTGAATAGTGGTCGGACACGTCTCCTTGCAATCTCGAGGAAGCCTGGCTGTGGGGTTCCATAGGCGTTCGTTGTAGGCTGCCGGAGGCTGTTGAGGGATGAGGCCACGCTCACGCTCGCCGCGACGGGCGTCGCAACCGCTCGACCACAGCGCTCCCTGCTTGTTATATTGAATCATGTATTCACACCACCCGATATCACAATATGGGGGTGTCGTGGCCGAGTGGTTGTGATGCTCGTCGCAGCGCGCTTGGAATTGAGCCCCACCTCACCTTCACCCCCCCCCCCGCTCTCTTCGGCAGTCAACAACAACGCTCTGTGGAATGCCATAGCAGGGCTATCCTCGAGATTGCAAGGAAACTCGCTCAAGCAGTATTCTACGCCGTTCTTGAAGAAGCTGAAAAACGAATTGAATGTTAGAAGTACTGGGATTCGCGCAGTGAAAAGCAATGTGATGACGGATCAGATAAGATGCTAAAGATATCACTATATGCTGTCTGGATTCCAAAAGTTTCAGCCTTAGGATCGTTTCCTTCCATTCATCCCCACAAAGGTTTTTGAAGATTTCGCATGTTGTTTGTGCACGACTGCTGAGGATGGCGTCTTTTTCATGAGTGACGTGTAATAGTGGTCGAGACAACTTTCTTTACAATCTTGGAGATAGCCAAACTAAGGCGTTGATCGATCGTAAGGGAGTGTTGGAAAGGGAATCGAGCCAACGTTTCGTTATCACCTTGCATCCTGATACACCGCACCACTGGTCACCGCACTATCCCTGGAGCTATAAGTTACAGGCTCTTTGACTATACTCACGGGTTCTAATCTTATATCATGTCACATTTTGGGTTTAAGAATAAGCGTTTGTGCCATTCCAACCATTTCAATCTCATTAGCTCTCACTAATCTTTGATTTCTTCCTAGCAAAAACTACATGCTACAGTTTTTGTTTATAGGTCACTCATGATTCAATGATTACCGAAGATCCTAGTATCTCACGAGACGACGCAATGGACTCGTAATTGGTATAGTTTTTACCAATGTGATTAGTTCTTTGCATCTACGATAAAGTGCTTACATGGCAGCTTTTTTTGCTACCTTATTACTGTACTTGCAGTCTTCTGTAAACTTGAAAATTGATCCTCTGAAAATTGCAGCTGTAAGAGTCCTTTGCGCAGCACGATTTTTGTCACTTAGTCAAGGTTTTCTTTTCTTTGTTCTAGAAATAATTTTAGGTTTCTCTTGTGCTTTTGATGTTCCATCTTTTTCTGTATACTCTCCCATGTTTTTTGTACGTATAAAACTCTTACGCGTAGAATAAAGCGCTCGTCTACTATGCAATCACACTGCTTTGGTAGGTTAGTTATGTCAGAATCTCGCCTGGAAGCAGACCCAATGTTAGAATCGCCATTTTTCTGAGTTTTGAATGACAACTATGATCTAACGAAAAGCCAAGTAAAGACGATAGCCGAGCATTTCATGCAGGTTGAAGGAGAGAAGCAAATTTCTCTGTGCTTTTGCTGCGTTCTTGGGAAACTTTTTTAAAACCAAGTCCAGTTCAGAGTCGTCATTTCTCAATCTAACAAATGACTACTCAAAGCTCTATGGAAAGTTTCTGTATAATGAAAAAATTTTCTCAATTTTCATGTACTACCAAAGACCCTGTTCCGAAAGAGTTAAATGTGCTCAAGCTTAGCCTGCTCTTCACCAGTGATGTAGCTAATCGATAAGCAATTATAAGACGAAGGGAATTGTAACGCTTTTGCTTGAATAGCGCATGAGATCTGAAATATTGGTACAAGTTACAGAAAGCACATCTGGAGAAGTTTTCAGTCGATTACAGTGTTGTAATTTGTCACTATTTGGTATCTTCCTAGAAGAAATTTATTTTTCTTGGTTTTATTTATACCATATATCCTGATAGAATAGATTCTAGGTTCAGGAAATCCATGCAATTAGACTAGTTACAAGGATCTTTATGTCACCTAATACCGCTGTTTTTCTTAAATTCTTTCGCCTGCAAACGTCCTCTTCTTTAGTGGCTCCATCTCGTCTGCGTCGTCTGAGAATGGAGTGCAAGGCTTGCGTAATCCATTATTTTATGCTAATAATGTGCCCTCAGAACCTCAAACCAACATGTCCCTATTTCTACTGAAGCGTGTGATGATGCGAGCCCGCTTTCGGCGCGCGCGCATGGCACTTACCAAATCCGCTGACCCACGGAGTTAGTCCCACCCCATCGCGCACGCGGCTGCTCCACAGCGATCAGACTACGGTGACGGTGCCTCGTGATGGCGTCAATCGGAGAGAATATTGGTAGTTCGATATCCTAACACAACACTTCACTGTAGTTTTTTGGTATAATTTTCAGTTGTCTCAATTGTCTGACATTTCACTACTTTTTAATACGAGAAGTAGCTAATGGGTTAACAACGCGCATACAATTTTTCTCGTAATTATTTTCAAAAAACGGCTATGTAGCGCACTAACCAGAGATTTAGGCTTTCAAATGATTACCAACACCTCTATGAAAAGTTTTTATCCAACAAAAGGAGCCATTTCTCCAATCTTGACGACATTTCTTCTGGATTGGACGTTCGAAGCAACTTGTATTAGCTTCTTTCGCTCTTATCAACGTTTTCACTTGTAAAGATTTTTTCCTGCTACTTTTATTTTAGCTGATGTAGGCGCGCTGTTAGCAGGATCAACATTCAGTAGCGTCACTACACTCACCGATAGCAGAAGTGCTGGACGAAAAGCTTATTTGAAAGCTAAAGAGAGTTTAGGAGGGAAAGATTCAAACCCTTAGACAACAAGTTTCCGGTTTCGATAAGAACTTCCTTTACACACGAGTCACCTAGCACAGGATTTTGAAAATATTGTCGCTACACAACTTTTTTTCTTACTTGCAGCAGGAGTTCTTTTACGATTGATGTCCTAGTGGAAGCTTCGCAAAAAGATGGGTTTCAGGCCCAGTACAGAGGCAAAATATCACTGAAGAATCAAAGACTCGCTGTCTTTTATTTGTAAGAATAACACAGTTTCTCTGGATGAGTCATGTAACTGAAAGATTTCAGGATATGTCAGCAGTTCCCTTCCTCCTTGAAAAATGAATTCATGGAGGAGGTGTGCCATGGGAAGAAGTTGTAGAGGTCAGCTTCATCCCATTTTCGTTCAGCATCATAATCACATCAAAAGATCGAGCGGAGAATAGGCGCCATGTGGCCAATGTATGATAGTGGACCATTCATCTCTCTTGCTTGTTTATGAATTTCCGAAGCTTATTCGGTGCTCTTTTGGGGCTTTTCGCATAGATGTATAAACCTCTAAATGAGTATCGTGAAAGTCCGTCATATAGTCACTTCGTTTTCATGCTCCATGCATTCTAAGCGGAGTGCTTTGTCGAACTTTAAGTTTACCATCTAAATCCTCTTTGATGCAGACACAATAATGTACACCCTTTTTGCGAATGTAATATGTTTGCATGACATACAGGATGTTGAATGCATGATGTTAGAAGTCATGCAATCTCATTCCTTAACATTGGAGAAGATTGTTCTTTTTCTGAGTTCCACAAGCGATCGTTGAGACAGGCGGACACTGATTGACTGCCTAGAACGTTAAGGACACTTCAATATTAGCAGAAAATTAATCAAACTTTTTTGAAACACTTTCTTGTAACTTACTCTCGGCCGTATATGTAGGCCTTGCTCCGAACAATGATAATCTGTTAACATGATAACATGGGGGATTTTATCACCTGACTTGCACTGATCTGCTATTCGGCGTGAACTCCTTTATACAGCGATATGTCTCCAGGAGATCGGCTGAACCGACACACTGTGCTGCTGAGAAGTCTGGAAGGACGGAACACGCGCCTGTCTAGCACTGTATAAGTGCTCATGACAGGCTTTATAATGGTGGTATGATGTTTCCAATAAACTCAGTGATGTAGAGTGGCGTGCAAAACTTTGGCGTCAGTGGGGACTAGAGCTCGCACTCACTCTTTCTGGGAGCGCGTGCTCTATACGTTCCACTACTGACCCCTATTTTGCACAACACTCTTTCAACGCTATAGCGCATTTGCTCCACCACTGATTCATCAACATCTATGTTAGCCATCAGCCACCAACCTCTAACAGGTTGTCGGGTATGCGACTTTGCTTTGTAAATCCAGTTGAGCTAACAACCTCTGTTACACGGTGTTTTTGCCATTCAATTCTCTTAGAATTCTTGAAAGTTTCATTTTTTAGCATTTTTATGCCGTTTATCATCAAATTCAGCTTCATAATGCCTAATGAATAGTCTGATTTGCGTGTGTTAGATTAATGAGGGTGAAAGTGCTACGGCAACAAAATCGGCTGTGGACACATGGTCTAAGCGATTCAAAGAAAGTATTTATTATATGAATGACATTTCTCGTTCTGGCCGGCCATCTATATTGAATGAAAGTGACTTGCAAGGTGATATCGATGCTAAGCCTTCACCGAGCATTCGTGACTCAGGCTGAAGAACTTGGTGTTTCACATCGTAACGTTGTCAACGTTTTGAGTGACTGACCTATTTGACTTTCTCCTAAAGAAGCTTTGACAGGATTCTCATGGGCCTCTCAATTACGCTTTCTTTGAGCCATTACAGCATTTTTTGAATGGCCTTCAATTTGATGATTCAATGAAGTTAAAGAAGCATATCAAGAGTTGCTTGATACAAAGGATCCGAAATGGTACTGAAGTTACACGGATTTGCAGAATGCCGGCAAAAGCCGTAGGCAGTGGTGGCCTATACTTTGAAATCAGCTGTTATTGTTTTGTTATTGAATTGAGCATTAACACGAAGCATTAAGAAATTCGCGAGAACATTTTGCTCAACCTTAGGCATATCTTTTCCCATAGAGCCATTGATCTCGCTACTGTCTTTTTGTACGATTGGCGCATAACTTTCTGTGGCCATGGTGGTCAAGTATTTAGAGAAATCTAGTCGGGAGAAAACAAGAAGTGCTAATAATTTTGGAGCCCATCGGATTTGCATGGAATGTCTGTGCCCCCCCTTAGTCGTTGGCAACCTTACCTTTCAAACCTAGTCTAATTACGTAATTACGCTGAAGTCTTTGTAGAATGGATGTGGTCATGCTCGATGAAACTGTGGAGCTAATTTTGTGAAAGGCTATGAAAAGTGTTAGCGGCAAGATTTTTTCACATTAACATGCGTTGATTATCAAAAAAAAAAACTTTACAAGAAGTCGATCTTTGTAAGTGCTGAAAAAGGATTTCTGGTATTTTCGTTGGACGGTACGGATAACGAACCCTCTTGCTGGAATAGAACCTTTTATAAGAGTCCTAGTAGTCTTAGAAAACTTAAATCTCTGGCGAGTGCCGTACGTGGCCATTTTTTGAAAAAGTCTCTTAATAAAGCTTCAACGTATGCAAAACATTTGTGTTTCACACGCGCATAGCTATCGCAAAACAAAGCTCTTTCTTCAGCCTATTAGCAATCGTTCGGTAGTATAGTAGGTAGTATAAGTTCCCGCGATTCCAACATTGTGCTTATTTTAAAAAGAGACCATTTCACTGCAGTGTAATAAGAGAGATGAGATCAGGTTGTTTACCAGCTTACCCGCGGTCGGAATATAGTCGTCGTAGATTCGATGCGGCAGCCCGCCGTCGATCGATCGAAATACGTTGGCGAGTCACATGCAAGATGTGATATCTCTCATTCAATTAGGAATTTTTCTCCATTCTGGAAAAAACCCTAGATAATCGTATGCCTCTGGTGCTACTACGGAATTCCTCTACACGATAATATATGCTTTTCATGTTTCCAGCGAAGTAGTAGAATAACTGCGCTGTTTATGTAATACATATTTTCACTCCAAATGTTACATCGTTATAGAAAGATGTTTACAAAAAAAGACCACGTATTGTGCTAGCGAGAAATTTGAGCTTTCTGATCATTACTAACACTATTATGAAAACTTTTTGTTCAGTGAGATGTATCGTTCTTCGTCTCCTGCCATCTAACGGAAGAGAATTGGATTTCCATTAGATCGTTCCATAAGTTTTGACATCAGGGCAACAAGTATTAATTCATCAACCGGGACTAACTAACAAAAATTGCACAATTTTGGTATCATTTAATTGAGTATTTTGGCATACAACTTGCTACACTTGCTCGATGAGGATGTTTTGAGGAAAAATTCGCTCGCTAATTATGTTTTTATGTCGCATAGAACAAAATGCTAAAGAAGCGGCGCTCCAGATTAATGGAGCTTCCTGTGGACAACCTGAATGCAACTAATCATTCAGGCTGTTCGCTCCAGCTTTGAGCTTCGCGAACCACTATCTAACTTTTCTTTCTACAATCATATCATTGTCCCTAGTTCCATTAATCCTGCGCGCCGCTTCACAAGCATTTTCCTTCTAGCGTCATTCGTGCATCAGTAGCAAGAAAATATGTTTTTTCCAAGACAGCTAAATCTTGGAACAAGTATAGGCCACATGTACACTAGAATGTTCGTAAGAAAATGGGCAATTGAATGATACTGAAATTATGCAATTTTGATTATTTTGTCCGGCAAATTTGGCGTTTATTGTTCTAGTGACAAAACTTATGGAATGACTTAATAATTTCAAATCTTCCTTATAATCCAAAAATTTTGCGAGCTTGTAGTTGCTTTACTTAACCTTTACCTTTCTGGTATTGAAGTCTCCTACAATGAATGGATAAAATTAGTCTGTCGCTGCAATTAACATTTTTTAAGCGATAGTAGAGCGCATCTTTTAGTCTTCATTATCCGCATCGGCCGATAATAGCTATTAATGATGCTAGTAATCTAATTATGCGCTCCTTGATGTGAGAGGGCACCTACCCAAGCGGAAAGAGTCGCGCAAAAGATCACCAGACGGAAAATGAACGAAAAAAAATGAAAATGGCTAGCCCCACCAACATTATGTGACAGAATACTTTCCGTGCAGATCACAGGAATACCGCCGTTTAGTTGGCAAGCCTCAACGGCAGGAAAACATCTGTGCTTAACACGCGCATATTTTTGTTAACTGGGGAATTTATTTTTTTCCCTAGACGCCAACTTAATCTGGCGAGGACGTTTTTATGACTTTTCTAAGCTGCGATTTGAAGAGATTTCATTTTGGCTTTGCTTTATTCGATCAGTTATTCTAATTTCTGATGTGAACACGATGTTCAAACTATTTTTAGGTATGGAAATAAAATAAAAATTAAACGTTCGTTTGAGGACCCTGTAAAGCGTACTCATCTCATCTGTCTTAGTTCGGGCAGTGGGTGAGAGACTGTTTTGAGAGCATAACGAAGAGAAAATTTTCACACAGCAGTAGAAGCCGCATGAAAATTTGAGAACGCTGGTCGATGATGGATATGAGGAATAAAAATGTGTCTAACGAGTGCTAGGACCTGTTCTGATCTTAGATGGTTCAAGAAGGGTAGCTGGTAAAATATAGTACAAATGTTCAGGTCATTATCTTTGCCATTTGTCGATATTCTTGCTGGGCACATCTATGCAAATATGGAAATTATCTATAATTATCACCAGCCTTCGCATCTAAGTGCAAATTTTGAATGAGGCCGCGAAAGTTTTAGCAAAAAAAATCAATTTGTTATAGAGAAATGAAGATTCGAACTTTGTATCTATTGTTTCCTGGCATGCAAAACATTCAGTCGCAAGTTGAAGAACATAGTAGTAGGAGAATGGTGGTCTTGTGTCGTTGTGATAGCACGATTCCCAAGTATGAGTGAAACACGAGTCTAATTCCTGCCTGGTGTCGAATGTTTTGCCTACCCTCAGAGCCTTGGATATATAATTATAAACGTCATAATACTGCTACTAACAAAATAATTTATTTTATTTTGACAGTTTTCGCATTTTCTTGTCAGTGTCCCGGTACTTCTAGCAACCAACTTGTCACCTTGTATTCATCGCTGCTTAAGGATCTCGAATTCTTCATGAACGTTGTAGAATAGTGGTTGCACAGAAGCCTTCTCAGTCTTCTTCTTTATAATTCGAATAACCTACCGGCTTCATGTCTACACAATTTTAGTAACTTGCACAACCAGATTATATTTCTACCTCCACCAGTACGTATTGGAGAACGTTGAAATTTTTGAATTACGTACATATTTCTTATTGTAGTCTCAAGACTAGTGTAACAGTTATGCTCACTTTTACTGTATTCATTACGACGATGTAGTGCAAAGGGCAAAAAAATCATAACAAAAAATTGTATTTATTTCGGCGCCAATACACATACATACAAACACACACACACCACCAACACACACACACACATACACACACACACACACACACACACACACACACACGCAATCTTTCAATAAATCATTGCATAGTGCAACAATATAATTAGGGAGCATGGAAAACTACTTTCAAAAAAATTATTATGATAATTGTGTAATTCTGAATGAGGACAAATGTTTGACTAAAGAAGCCACTTGCAGCCGCAGCAGGCAAAATGAAACCACACTGCATCATCGCCGGCAACACGGTGACCGCTTCATGCGAAGTAGAAGCGGGAAAAAATATGATGTGTGATATAGGCAAAGGCACGATGATAATAGCTATTGCCGATAATCACAAGTCAATCTCAGGAACTCTTACGGTTTGGGATATTTCGTATTTTGCACATTTCTGTTACGTAAAGAAAAATCTATGTAGACTACAATTACCGTCATGGCTAATTGGTCGAAAGAGATGTGGGAAGGTGTGTCGAACAGAGCGGTTCCGATGATGGCATCTAGTCCATTTGGGTCCCACTTCTTCTTGGCAGTTGGGACCGTCAACTTAAAAGCGAAATTGACTGTTAAGTCTTTGAAATGAACCATGCATTCAATCCCCAAGACCAACTATCTATAAACTCAGCATGCTTCAATAATTCCTTCTTTTCTTTCTAAGCCAGACGCAAGGTCTTATAGCAATATATATTCACGTAGCTGACATTTCAGGTCTCGCCTTCTCAGAGCCTGGAAAGATCAAGTTTTTCGCAATCCCATTAGTCAAGCAACTTCTCAACTCGTTGAGAAAAAATCACCAGATTCACATTTCAGTCGCACTAAGCACAAAATCAACTTTTAACATACTCACCTATATCTATATGTACTCCACTGAATAATTTGAATGAAGATCAGTGGAGCGAAATCACATGAACTCGTCATGCCCCTTATCCAATAAAAACGGCTGTCTTTTATACAGGTTCATACAACGAGTGATTACGAGACATTCTTCCATGTGATTTATAGTTGGATAGATCATAATAATTCAAAGCGCTTCTAAGGTCTTTCGCCTTGGTGCTTTATCTTCCTGAGCGAGGATGGTGACTTCTATGTCAAAATTTACATCATTTTCTAACTTATTTCAAATTTTTTCGTCATGTGTTTGTGTGCAATGCGCGCTTAGCGGGGTGCTTGCTTAAGTATCACGTTTGTCAGATAGGTGTTCTTCTATCCGGACCTAGAGTGGCCTACCCGTCTCGCCAATATAATTTGCGCCTCACGCTTTGCAAGAAATGAGGCAAATATGCCTATCATGCAGAGACGGTCGTATAAGCGGCTGCGAGCTAATTGGCGTCGCAGCGTATTCGGTGTTATTTCTATGGTCTAATCATCATCTCTGACTCTTAACCTGCTCTTTTCTAACAACGGTTTATAGCTGCACTTATTTCATTGGAAAAGAAACGGAGGATGAATGGGACTCTGTTTTTTTTTGGATTTTTCGTTCCGAGAAGTTTGTTTCCTGTAGACCTAAACCCAGAAGGTACGAATTAATCTTTAAAAATGGCGATTTCTAAATCAGGTTCACGGATTCTACTCTCTGCTGTCTTCCGTTTCACAAACTGGCGACTGTTCAAAACATTTTTTACTAATGCCTTTTTCGTGCGTGACGGATGAGAGGAAAGGAGGATGAATCAGAATATTCTTATTACTTGGCTTTCAATGCTACTCCATAATGTAACCATTATCGGCTAGATATATTTGCACGATCAAGAAAACGAGCCGATTATCTTTCGGTGTCTTACGGAGGAATCTTACATACTCTGACTGTTCATTGAACAACCTAAAACATCTGTCCATATCCTGTTGAGTCGAACAGATAATCAAATAATCATCTATAAAACTACAGTAGAACATTGCCGGAGATCCATTCATTGAGGCTTCCACTTTCGACACGAAGGAAATAGCTGTGGCTAAGCGCCAGTGGCTTTCTCATTGCCAACCCTCTAATTTGCGCTAAGTACTTCCTGGGCCATCTGAAGATCGAGAAATTCAACACTCCACTAAAATAGCCATGAACTGCTGAATCGGCAGGCAATACATGTTCACAGCTTCCTAGTTTTATACAAGAAACTCGCAAATGGCTTACAATGGCTTGCAGTTTTGACATAGAACTCATCATTCTTGCGCAAGAAGATACAACACCAGCGCAAAAGACTCTGGAAGCGTTTTTACTTGATGTGATCGATCCAGCTATAATTTGCAGAGAAGAATGCCTTGTAATTTCTCGTGATAAGAATTAGTCTATAAGACTGTTGTTATGATAGGTGAGGTGCATTACGAGTCCATGTGATCTCATTCCGGTGATCTACACTTGAATTACCAAGTGGACTAGATATAAAAATCAGTGGTCATGCTGAAAGTTGATTTTATGCATGATGCGATTGAAATCTGAGTCTGGCGATCTTTTCTAAAATAGTAATGGAGGTGTCTGACTGATTGGATTGCTGGCAACTTAATATTCCCAGACCCTGAAAAAGGAGAGACTGTTGAAATGCCAGTTATTTGAATAGATACTGGTATGACCCTCGTGTCTGGCTCAAAAGAAAATAGGAAACTATTATTCAATGATTTTTGTCTACTGTAACTCCACAAAGTTTGTAAATTACTTTGTCGCAGATTCAGCCTTTGAAACAGGTTCATAGATCTGCATCTCACTCAACATCGCTGGCTACAGTTACTAAATCATAATACTGCTTTAAAAGCGACAAAATTAATAGATTTCTTGTAGATTAACTTGGTAAAAATACGCTTGAAATAAAACTTGACACTTTGCTTTATTGATCTTCTTCTCAGTGTTTTTTTTTTCGCTATTCGGATCCCAGTATTTCTAGCACTCATTCGTTTTATCGCCATCCTCGTAGACTACGTAAAATGCTGGTTGAGCACGTCTTTTTGCAATCTCAAGGATGGCCTGGATGTGGCTTTCTACTGGGCTCTCGTTGTTGACTACAGGAGGGTGTTGGGAGGCGGGATGCAGCCTGCTCTCGCGGCGATGAGCATCACAACCACTCGACCACGGCGAACTCTTGAGACAACAAAGACACATCTCATTTCATGTGTTTCTTGAGACCACGCTCAAACTTTAGCATGCCTAATAGTTAATTTTGAGTCATCCATGAGGCCTTTCATGAGCACTTATGCGGTGCAATACACGTGTTACGGCTTCGCAGCATCGTCAGTTGCATGTGCCTTTTCGGGCATTCATTTCTTGAAATCTGGTCCTTACATTGAGAAGTCGACGACGACCGTTCTACACGCGTCGTTAAGTGATGGGCAGAATTGTACACTCGACTGCTCTTGGCTGCTAGTCGTGAAATATCATACCTTTCGTTTCAAGTGTTTCCTGAGACCATGCTCGAATTTCCATATGCCTGATAGTTATATTTGATCCATGCAAGAGGCCTTTATGTCAGGGGTAGTTCCTCGAGGAACTGACTGGACGAAAAGGCGTCGTGCAACTGACGAAGCTGGAAGTCCGAAACACGTGCAATGCATTGTATGAGTTCCCATAACAGACCACATGCATGGCTCAAAAATAATTTTCTGGCAGAGATAAGATTTTCATACAATTTAAGTATTCTCGGACAATGTCTGTGTGTTTATGAAAAACACTCCTATGAAAATACTATACACCCTGATAGCATATCTCGAGCCTTTCATGAGTTCTGTTGTGGATGGCAATTATAAAGTGCTAGACACGTATTTCGGCTTTTCAGCCTCATCCATAGCACAGTTTTCGGATTAACCAGTTCCTTGGGGCATACCTCCTATATAGGAGAATCGACGTCGTACTATTCATACTGAGCGTACGGTGAAAGAACCACCGTGGCGTTATTTTAGAGGATTGCCTCTGAAGGAACGCCACTGTATCCTTTCATTGTACGTTGGGTTTGAATAGTGCGGAGTTGATTCCTCTGTATATGGAGTACATCACCACAGAAGTGACTGAACCTACAGGCACCGTGCTAGCGATGAGGTTGAAAGGCCGAAACATGTTGTAGCACTTTATGGGTGCCATATTAAACCTTGTGAAGGACTCAAAATATGCTTTGACGATATATAATTTTGAGTGGCGTCTCAGATATCGACTGAAAGAGTTGGAATATACACCTCCCTCTAATTTTTTTAAAGAATCAAAGATTTTTCGTATCCTCGTTGCCTGATGAAAGACTGCAACAAGAGCTGTGGCCCTTAGTGTAGTCATCACAGCCAGAATCCTGATAGCCACATCAGAATCATTATTGCTGTGCTTTTGTGCTTTGCTTTATCGATATTGTATTTCTCATCTAGATGTTTTTTCATGCACAAATGAAGTGGTATACCTGTTTCTCCAATATAATCATCTCAGCATGCCTTATATACCATCAAATATCCCTGGTAATCATTTTTTGAGCCACGCATGTCAGTGGTCTTGTGAAGAGGGCCGACTTATAGAGCCCGATACACGTGCTTCGATCACGCGATCTCGTCAGTCGGGCCGTTACGCTTTCTCGTCTTTTGTCAATCTTGTGTGGGTGCTCCAGTCCCCCACACTAACAGTTAGCTACAAACGATTTACACTCCAGTGAAATTATCACCGAACACAGAGCGTTGTATATTCGATAGTTCTTGGCTAGTATGTAATAATATATCATATCTTTCGTTTCGAGTGTTTTCTTAAGACCACAGCTCAAATTTCAATATGCCTGATGATCATTTTATATACTATTATATATGTTATAATATACTAGCCAAGAACAATCGAGTGTACAACGCTCTGTGCTCGGTGATAATTTCATCGCACGTAGAGTGTATAACGTTCGTCGTCGTTAACTGTTAGTGCAGGGACTAAAGGAACCACACAGGATTGGCAAAAGACGAGAAAAAGTAACTGCCCGACTGACGAGATCGCTCGAAACACGTGCATCGGACTCTATAAGTCAGCCCTCTTTAGTAGACCATGACATGCGTGACTCAAAAAATGATTACCAGGCATATTGAAATTTGCGCTTTGGTCTTAAAAAAACGCTCGAAACGAAATATTACTTCGGCATCATACTATAAATTACTTCATATATGTCTCTTTCTTAAGTCGTACGTTGCTGGAAATGTCATCGTCGAAAGATTAGTGAATAAAGAGTCGTAATTGCATTGTTCTTTCAAAGATATATGTTACACTAAAAAATAGGGAGCTCTAGGGAGCTTCTCGCTAATGAATAAGTTTACTTTAGTCGCTAATACAATGGGTTAGCTCGCCCCCGGAAAACATGAGACTCTGCTTCTACTCCCGACCAAGGTTCAAAGTTTTGCATATCACTCAAGATTATTGGATATATAGTTATATCATTATAACACTGCTGTGAAAACCTGAAGATAAATCTAACAAAAAGCCATAGATCCTAGTCGAACAATCAAAGAAAACTGGTGTGAAAGAGAATTTCAGCTTCGCTGCTACATTGCAAGAGGAAGAGCTTTTTAGAAAACAAACATTCTATCAAACTTTAGCCATTGAAAAAATTAGAAGCTTGGAGAAAATGCTTTTTTCAACGATAGAGGTCTCGAGAAATTTGCCTATTTATAAAGATACAGAGCGTCTCGAAAGGATCAATCAAGCATCAGTATAATGCACTACTTGCCACTTTTGTGAGTAGTCCGACATCAAGAATATTGCAGCGGCTGCTCTCGAGTTTTCATGTAGCTTCGGTTACAGCTAATGAAATTCTGGTTTACTGAATAAATAGCTCACGTGCTGATCGAGTAAACGTTTTCCAATCTTGCGATAGCTCTGGCAAGGCGCCTTCAAGTTTTCATTTAAGGCAGTCCAAAGTTGTGTAAATCTGAGGGAATAAGCTGATCGCAGACAAGTGATTAAAATAATTCTGCGTACTTATTACGCTCTCATTTGATTCGGAATAGTCTTTATGACCTGCTATTGCGGTAGATGGCGTGACATGTTCTAACGATAGAGACGAAGACTGGACGAGTTCAGATTAAACATAGCTGACCTCTTGTAGGGCATTTGGTGACGATTACATAGGCGAGACAGAGCGGCGCATTTTGTGTCCAGGACAAATACTCCATTAGGTTTACATTGAACATAAAGACAGCGGTGAGGACTTTGAGGTGGTAGTAAAAGTCCTGAGACAGGAGTCAAAGATGTTGATGCCTAAAACCGTTGAAGCGCTTTGAGCAAATTGCAATAGAATAGGAATGTTTACTGAGGATTTTCTAGCTCGTTATCCATACTTTGACGACACACCGGCCATCAAGCCCATATTAATAGTCAAATGGTGGATTTCATATAAAAGTAGCCATTTGAGTTGATTTTTACAAGTGACTTTCATTAGCAGAAATTCTTAACGGAATGGTTAGAAATGGTAAGGTGTATGTTCTTAAGAAAGCGACGTTGCCGAACGTCGGCCATGTTCAAAGGGAACGTACCATTTTTGTGTAAGTTATATGACAATGGACAGTTCGTAAAATGCGTTACATATTCATGCCGACTATTAGTGAGGCAGTTTTTCAAATCAAGACTCTATTTGAAGTCCACAACTTTGTATCAGAAACTGTAATTTCTTACTCCACCATGACAGTTTTCCACTCCTCATTTTTACAGGACATGTGGTGGATTATAGCCTAACTTTTTCCTCAGTTCATGAATTAACTGTGGTGTACATCGGATTGTGAAGAAGTGTTTGTTGACGGCTGCACCACCAACAAATTGAACACTGCTCAGTAGAAATCACCTCTCACTGGCAAGTCGGATATAGTAGTAATTTGCGTGGTCTGTGAAGTTGAAGTTTTCATTTTTCTCTGATAAATTCAAAGGGATCCTCCTACTGGGATCCCTAAAAATTGTGTTCCGCCTGTCTCATGAATGACAAATCAAGAGCACAGTCAGCGCTCTGAAAACAGTGGTGCCGTTACAGTTTTTTTATGGACGCTGGATGATACTTAATAATCAGTTCCGTTCTCTTTTGGATGATTTGCCGAGTGACGAACAATGTTGCCATAGCATTATCTTTACTCCTTTAAAACAGTACTATGTTATTTTTATCACGTAAAAGCATTTTCTAACGCAAGTTTAAGACGTAGGATGTACCAGCTGAGATGTACCACAACTATCAGACAGCTGAGATGCAAGGAAATTTTGGAATTGAGGTGTTTACTAGACGCAATGACGATCATACCTTTAAGAAGGTGCGACGCTTGCACTGCATCATCGATCCTATCATCCTACCTTTTCCTAACTGTATTTCAACCGTAATCGCATCGGTCACACTCTAGTTTGTCAATCACCTAGTGCGAAAACCCTAAGTTTGCTAGACTTTATGTTGGACAGCCATGCGAGCACTTGACGTCTCGTCATAAATCAGCTTTCATATAATCATCTCAGTGAAAAAGAAACAGCATAGAGCATCACTTTATTCATGCCAGAATAAGATCTATATCATTTCCGGTCTTCTGCCTTCATGATGCTCATTTCAACAGTCACTGACTTTTTGAACACCGCTGCTTTCAGCAAGCGAAACATCATTGCAAATATATGTTTTGCAGACGTTCTAATCATAGAATCTTGTTGCAAAAAAAAGCAGGGAAAGAAGGGAAAGGTAAGGAAAGGAAACAGGTATTTTTCTATGCAGGGAAAGGAAAAAAGGTACTTTTCAAATATCCGGGGACCGATAAATATTCAACCGCAATTGCTGGACAAGAACTTTCCATAAGAGGTAATCGTTTGAAAGCTTAACTCTCTGGCTAGCGCGATACCTAGTATTTTTTCAAAAAAGTTTTTATTATTCTTACAAAAAGTCTTTCACAGCGAACTGCAGTCGATGGAATCAACGAAGTTGATGGGGAAAGCACAACAAGCAAATCTGCTGCTGGACGCTGGTTTCAAACCTCTGATGCCGGAGATTTTGACATCAGAGACAAGCCTCGTTCAGGACGCCCAACAAAGTTGAACAACAAAGATTTGAGGAAGTGTGTCAAGGGTTCATTGATACGAAGTCGAAAGAATAGCAATCTGACCAGATCCGAAACTTGGTAGAGCAATGGCAGAAGGTCTTGAAACGATGGCCTTTGTCTTGAAGAATGACTATTATTATTTTCGTTTCAAATTCATGTATAAATTTTGAATTTTTCACAAGTGTCCCAGAACTTTCTTTCCAACCTATTATATCAATATCAGTAGTGAGATCAACATTTTTCAAGCTATCTAATGACTACTGAAAGTCTGTTAAAAGAGCTTGGATGGGTAAAAAAAACCAGAAAGACGCGATCACGTTCCACAGAAGGCGACTGCATTCTAAACAACTCGTAAGGAAAAGTAAATAAAGTTAGGATAATTGCGCGCTCTTTGTACATCAAACATGCTCATAAGAGAACCTTCAGTGCTACCATATCTCTTCTAGTGATGAAGTTTGCTCAGAATCAAAATTTTGCCATGTAAATCAGCAAGCTATCGTAAAGTTAAAGCAAGGTACTACGAAAAGAAAACGTTATCTTCTTTTTTGTTAGTCGCATACATAACATACTATGAAGGCCCGCTGCGACGTCGAAACACCGCTCCGTCAAGGCAAAACGATCAGCCATCGCATTTAATAAATGTAAGATACCAACCACACACTAGTTAAGCAAGGTCAATCCGTCGATTATCAATTAACGTACTTCACAAGCTAACCTTCTTCTTTGAAGTATGCGCGATGTGAAGTGTTGAAAAATCATAGCTCAAGCATACTAATTCAATCTTAATTTTCCCGCTGCACTGCAGAGAAACTGTCTCTTCAGAAAATAAGCACAGTATTGAAATCACTAGAACGTACGCTATCGGGTGATTACTAGTAGTCTGAAAAAGTGCTCTGTCCGACGAGAAATATCGTGCGTGTCAAACACAATTTTATTCTGGATGCTACAGCGATACAGAAAGCTCTTTAGGAAAACCGGCCGCTGTAGCCAGAGGTTTAGGTTTTCAAGTGATTAGACACCTGCGA
The DNA here is from genome assembly GCA_019055375.1 of Parelaphostrongylus tenuis. Lineage (NCBI taxonomy): Eukaryota > Metazoa > Nematoda > Chromadorea > Rhabditida > Metastrongylidae > Parelaphostrongylus > Parelaphostrongylus tenuis. The sequence continues at coordinate 61,562 of JAHQIW010003720.1, forward strand.
AAACTTCTTGCCCTCGAAAGGGGTCGTTTTTTGATCTTGTCTCCTTATAACCGAAAGAACAGAAAACTCTTTGCCCAAGGAAACAGGTCCTTTTAAATCCCTGCTCAATAACTGAAAAATACCTAGAATAACAATTTAAGCTTCACGCTTCTAGAAGATGCCCATATGGACAAGATATTTTGAAAAGACTTCGAATTCACACACGAATCGGGCGGAATTTGCTAACTATGAAACTTTTTGTATTGATTGAAATTTGCCAACGTAGTACAGCATCGTATTGAGAGTACAGGGAGAATGATGTGTCAAGATTGTTCGCCGCTAGGCGCTACAATCAAAGCGACTCAGACACTACAACACGGAACTGCTCCAACAAGGAAGTGCTACAACATGAAACTGCTTATTTAGTGTTCTTAAAAAATCATAGCTGGGTCTATAATGCTGAATTACCACCGATGCTTCAATTTCCCTCTCACTGTTGCCATTCCTGTAAGAGAATTGAGTGGTGAGCAAAAATATGGTCTCAAGCGGAATTCGAACCCGCATTCCATCCTATCCAGGAGTGTGCTGCTACACCACCAAGGCACATTTGCCCGACCACTCATTCTTCAATATCTCTACGTTGGCTATCAGCCACCAACCTTTAACAGGTTTGGTCAGGTATGCGACTTCGCTTTATAAACCCAGTTGAGCTGACAGCTACTGTCGGATATTATACTCCAAAATTCTAGTATTTTTACTGCTTTTTTTGCAGTACTATGATGCTACTTATATAACTAAAAGAACTGAATGGTGAGCGAAAACAAAATTTTGTAGTGATTCGAGTTCTAGATTCTAGATGCTCGCGTCTGTGGAGTTGTGCTGCTATGATGTAGATAGTCACTTAGTCTGACACGCGGTTCATCAATAAATACGGCAAGAATAAAAACAACCTAAAATAAACTATAACTACAAAAGAGTGTACCAATACCCATTATAATCATGCAATAGCGCTCCAAAGACATATTACGAATTAAATCAATCGATCGATAGTCGTTTAGAATTTAATCGCAGAGCGCGCGTCCCCGAATAGGATGCGACGCAGCTTCGCTTCGATTCCCCTCCGAGGTCCATGTTTTTGCCCCCTACTCAGTTCTTTTAGGTATATAAATAACAGCATGACACTGTGAAAAAAAGGCAGTAAAAATACCAGAATTTTGAAGTATTCTTGTAAGAGGCAAAAGAGAATTTATTACGTTCCAAGTCGGCGAATTCTCGCTAAGGTTCTGACAGCAAGAAAAGACTTTAGCTTTACACGATTCGACTACTGCTAAAATGTGGCTTACGTAGTATATATGTTTTACATTCTCTAGAGAAGCCACAATTTCCGAATCCGATGACACAATTATCTCTTGGGTCACAGTTCTTCTGTAACCTGGAGGACGAGTTTTACTTTCGCCTGCTCTGCAAACGAAACTTGATTTATCACTTTAGGTAAAATAGTTGTCCCAGAAAAGTTGGAAATGAAAATTATTATCAGTCTCACCAACAAAGTCAATTGGGTTTTGAATCATTGATTTTTACCTACCTGCAACAAAAAAGCACCAACTTGAGAATATGGAATGATTTGTTCTTCTACATCTACTGAAAACTTGGAATACGAAGTCCACTGCAAATTAAGGTGGATTACATTCCTCTACCAATTCAAATGTAGCATTTTTCGCTGAATTTTCGGTGTCTGTTTGTGTTGGCCAAAGCTAAATTAGTCATGCAGCGATCACCTCAATGAACAGAATGTGTAAAAATCAGTATTATAATGATTCTATTTGTGGCATGCATAGTGTGATAATGTGACATTGAGATAACGGTTTGAGCGAAAAGGTCTTGGGAGACTTCAGGCGCTTGTACGATTCTCCGGAAAACGTAGTTCCTCAAATCAATCTTCTGTATTGAATGAAACTCTCTTACTTAGTACAGTATCACACTGAAAATTCAGGACGGACGTTGTGACGAAATTGGTCGTCGTTTAGCAATAAAAATAATGTAATAAGGAAATAGTGTACAATGGAGCTGTTCAATCAACTTCATTTGGCGCTCATAAAATATTCATGACACAGTGCACAACTCGGCAACGCTGACGGTGCTTTTAATTTGTCATTGGCGAAACAAGCAATACAAATTTCATAACATTCCATGTAAGAGAATTTTTGTTGACTTAATAGCAGTGAATGAGATCTTCAGCATTACAAAGCATTGTAGACAATCATTACCAAAATGCGACTTGAAGGATGGAAGAAATGGTTTTCTGACAATTTGAATATATTTCGAAGCATTAAATAAACATTTCTATGAAATCCGCTGTTTATAAATGATCCTATGTAGTACAGCAATTTTGAGATTAAGTTCGGCTGTTATTGGAATAGTATTGACTTTGGTCCTGCTCAGCAAATAGGCCGTTCCATATGTTTTGGCGCTAGAGCAGTAAACACCACATTTATCAGCTAGATGCGATTAAAAATGCGTAATTTTAGTATTATTCAATTGCATATTCTCTTGTGAACATTTCTAAATACAACTTGCATAAGCAAATAGTTGTTCCAAACTAAGCTGTCTTAGAAACAAATTTCCTTGCTGCTCGTGCACTCATGACGGATAAGGGAAAATGACGGTGATACGGCAAGCAAGATTAAGGAGCTTTCTGGGGACGGCCCGAGCGCTTCGAGACCTTGAATTTTGCAAACCATTTCCCAGCCGCTCTTTCTCCAACCGTATCATCTCTTTATCTTCATTAATCTTACGTTCCGCTTTACTGGTGTTTTCCCCTATGTGCCATTTGTTTATGAGTAGTAAGAGAATTTGTTCCTAAGACAAGACAGCTTCATCATAGACCAGGTATAGGTGAGTTATATGGCAAAATATTTTCAAGAAAATGAACAGATGAGCGACATTAAGATTATGCAGTCTAAATTATCCTTGGTTGATAAATTCAGTGTTTATTGCTTTAGTGCTAAACTCAAGGATAGACCTAATAAATGCGGCGATGTCTGCAGTAAAGCCTTGCTTTGGTGGAAAATGTCGTAGACCTCGGAACCTTGAATATCAATAGATTCTTGTCGGCCACTTACTACTTTAGGATAGCTATCTACAAACATCTGCAGAATTGAGTCAAATCAGTGAAATATTTTGCAGCAATTACACAAATAAAAAGTGATACGAAAAGTGTACAACACATGTTATATTTGTTTGCTCGTCCTGGAGATACTGCAAATAACTGACGTCGCTCCATAAACATTCAGTCTTATTGCAAACATGGTGTCTTCGAAAAGGTGACTAAGGATGTCTGCTCACTGGTACTTCGGCAGCTCAAAATCGTTTTTTTCATCTCGTCTCTATAAATGGGCGGCTCCAGTAAAATGAATGTTTCTTTGCTTCAAGGCAAAACGTATCGTCTCAGTCTAGTTGTTCATTCTATGACCAATTCTGACGCGACTTCTCAGTCCGCTTCTTATATTTTATTCCTGAAGCTATGCTGTTCCAGCTCCTTTGTACCGTCAATGAATTTCAAAATTAATTCTCCTTCTGTTCAAAAAGTGCCGTTGACCTCAACAGAGGAGTATTTACAGTCATAATAGAAATATGGGCTTAATGGAAAAACTAGATCTCAAAAAATGTGGCGTTTGCTTCTTGAAAATTCGCTGGTGCGAACAATTCCACCGATAATTGAGGATAATTTTTCTGAACCAGAGTTCTCTTTAAACTGCAATTCAAACGAGAGCATTTTATTGGCTCCAAATATTTTCATTTTCGTGAAATCACTCAAAAATACAAATGAAGTGATGGCACTCAGTATAGTATATATCTGTGGCAAATAAGGTACTAAAGTATCAAGTGAAATTTCTTTTGAAATGGCACTTATATGCTACGTTCTCATCCAACACTCAACTGATCTTTCTCTTCGCTCACTGAAGCACCCGTGATTTTGAACGGTGGAAGCTGTGGCAAAAGTGGATTCAAAGAACTCATCTTTCCGATCCGGTGCATTAAAGTGGCCTAAAATTTTTGGAAACGTCAAAAGGATGTAAAATCTCTTGTTACTCTGACTCACTAACGTTTCAGAGCCGAGTTTCGAATTACTCGATGTCTAATGTATGACGGACTCTATGCAAGAAATAGTGGCTTCATTTGAGCGGAGTGTACAATATTCCGAAAGTCTAGTATTGTCATTGTTTTTTTGCAGAGTTATGATGTTTATACCTAAAAGAATTGAGTGGTGAGCAAAAAGACGGCCTTAGGCGGAAACGAACCCGCGTTCCATCCATACCGAGGACGCGGACTACTACCACTACACCACGAGGCACATTATCTCCACCACCCATTCTTCAATATCTCTATGTTAGTCATCAGCTATAAACCTTCTAACAGGTTTAACAGATATGTTGAATAATGAGTGATTGCGGAAATGTGCCTCGGCGGTGTAGTGGTAGTAGCGCTCGTCCTCAGTACGGGTAAAACGAGGGTTCGATTCTCACCTAAGACCGTTTTATGCTCACTACTCAATTTTCTTAGAAGTGTACAATACTGACTAAATTCTCAGAAGATCGAAGTAAACACTCCAAAAATATGGTGGGACTTGCGACCAGTTCCTTCATGATTTCAATGCTAACAATCACGGAAGTAGTGGGTTGTGCAGTACTGCCGTCAGGTCAAGGTAATAAACACAAAATGTTACAGTAGCGCGATAATGCAAATTCAAATATAGCTGCAAACACTTAACAGAGGCTACATAAAAGGGTGCACAGATAGTTTCGATAATTTTGTATGTGATTAACTTTAGTATTGATGAAATAATTTTTTCATCGATGCTGATAAATTGATTGAAATCGTTCAATTTTGGTTAGAAATCTTCTTTATTTACTCGTCTATTGTGCTCAAGTTATGGATCGTCAAAATGAACGTATCGCAGTAGTTGAGTTGCAGATGACGGCGGGAATGAAAACTTCCGACATTGTTGAAAACAAGTGGTTCTAATTCAAAAAGTGCTTACAAAGCTGTAAAACTTTTCACAAAGACTGCAGGGACTAAGGACCGTTCTTCAAAAGATGATCTAACAGCCCCGTCTATTCTGGAAAACACTAAAGATCACTGCCGAGTTTCACGAATCCGGAGAGATCGATGCGCAGAGTGGCTCAGCAAGCTGAGGTTTGACGAGTGAAGCGCCCGAAACATTGTTAAAAATAGGCTGAAGCTGGAAAACTATAAGATCGCTCGTGTTTAATTCCTGGACAAAAATATCGAAAGTATAATGGCTTTCAAAGGCTCGCCCAATGATTCTCTTGATATCTGGCGCTCGTCGAAGGTGTGTTTTATGGAGAAGATATTCACGGTGGAACCGCTCCACAGTCGCGATCAGAATCAATGTCATCAATCTCAAGGATCGGCAGAAATTTTATGTATCAGAAGCAATAGACGCAGTAATTTTCCAGCTCTGTGATGGTCTGAGCAGGCCTTTACGCCAGGAAGGACTTAGTTGGTCTTCGTTAAAACAGACTGCAAAATCAGCGCTGCCACCCATCAGCAGTAAGTCTTAAGGACGTATTGGAGCCTTAGAGTTCACAACACTCTGACGCCGACGGATTTAAGCTTCATCACGACTGTGCCCTGCGTATTCGGCGCAGCGACTGCCATCTGTCACGAGCTGTCTCGAGGCTTTTAGAGCAAGGATATTTAGCCATTAATCTCGCTAGCACTCAACCCAGTGGATTACTCCGTGTTTATCACACTGGAAGAAAAAGGCTGAGCAACTCTCTACACTAACAAAGACGAGCTTAGAGCAGCTTTGACACGCGCTTGGGACGAAATCACGGTGGATACGTGTGCGATCGTCGTTGGGAATTTCGTAAGTGATTTGGCAGATGTATAGAGGCCCAGGGAGGCAATTTTGAGAAATCGTTACAGCCTTTTTTGTTTATTGTTACAATGATGATCTTATAAACGTAATTTCTTCTTAGTTTCAATAAGTTTTATAATTTGCAGTTCCTTCACTTGTATGTTATCATTTGTTTATGCAGTAACTTTTTTATTGTTGAAGTATTTGGAAAAATTGTTAAGACTTTTGCGCACCGTGTATTACACTTAACTACCATTTTAAACCTGTCGAAATTCAAATCTTGGAGTGAAACACTTCCAATTTTAAATAGAAAAGAAGAAAAAGAAAAAGATCTCAAATAGATCATCAACAGAATGTTCTAACTCCTTATTTCCCACTTCAAAAACGACGAAATTTTGCTGCAGCGAGATCTAGAAACTTCACCGTCGCCGGTTTTGCTTTGCCCGTTAACATGGTTTACAGCTCCAACACAGCTGTTCGTACAATGGTTTCTGGTATTGCAGCAGGCAGGGGTTTCGTTCAGACCTTTGTATCACACCTTGTAATGCAAACAGTAAGTTTACAGGCCCTCACAAATAGGTTGTTTATAAAAAGACTTTTGGAAATTCTTGAAAGCGAGCCTTCAGCTTATTGGAAAATCTATAGTTTTGGGGTAACTGTTCGTACACTCCTAGCACTCCTAGCTTCAATTGTAACCTCACGTTCTCCTAAATAAGCTCTGTAATCTTGTAGAAAGTTCTGTTGTTTAGGTTCTTGATGTTCTAGAGCAGCAAGGTCGTAGCGCTCTTCTACCTGACGCAATAATCTCTAACATTTTGGGACAACTTATGACTCAGATCAACTACGAAGCATTGGAGTACAAGGAAGCAACAGTTGTTCCAACTCCAGATATGAAGAGTGAGCTTTTAAGTTTTACTATTCATAGTGGAGAGTACAATCACAGTGCATAAGGGCATTTGGAAGAACTATGTTGTCTTCAATGCTGTTACGAAATCTCATGTTGAAAATGTGGAAGTGAGATAGCAATGAAAAGACGGTTGTAAAATGTTTTGTTTCTTAAAATTTTCAACTATTTTAAGCTTCATACTTACAAGAATACTTGAATAGCTAGCCTTCTGTGATAGGAGCTCCAACATAATTCTCATTCGTCACTCTCTCACGTGACCGTTGTCTATGGTGGCCATCTACTGCCACCATTGTGATGTTGAGTGTTCTTGAATTGCTTTTTTGTGAGTAGCTATGGCTGACGTTAATCATAAACATGCCCACTGAGCGTTGTTGTTTAAGTGGTCATCCATGAATCATGCCCACATTCCCTCAGAATCCCGTCAGACGTTTTTCGTTTATCTGTCGTCTGCTCATCTCCTTATACCCATCTATGAATCTCCAACAATGTGAATCCTTCCGGATCTAGAAGATGAAACGCATTTTTTTCTGAATGCAAGCTCGCGTAATAATTCTGAGGTTGTAGAAGCGTCAAATCCGCGTCTTTGCCGCAAAACGTACCGTTGAGATATCGATTGTCGAAAAAATGAAAATTTAATCAATGTAGGAATTCTTTGATGGAAGCAATTCCGTAGTTCGCGCAAGCACGATCCACATGTGGAGGGCAATTTTTGTAGTTGAATTTGGGAATTCCTCTGCGTTGAGAAAAAATTTAGACAAAACATATGACTCTGATGTTTGAAGATTTCCTCTATTCGTCCATATGCTTTTCGTACTTGGGCTAAAGCTTGATTGCAGGTTTTCTGGCGAAACATATATATATATATGTATATATATATATATATATATACTTATAAATAATGAAAATGGGAAGCCTAAGTACTAATAAAACGGAGAAAAGGCTGTCAATGCAAAAACTCAAGAATTTTTACGAAGCGGAAAGAATTCCCAAATGAAAACGATAATTCTAGCGATGACCAGCCACTCGTGTGAAATAGATTTTTAATTCGAATGTAATAGCTTTGTAAGAATGATTCACTTCCGAAAAAACTTTTGAACACATACTGACAGTTTAGAAGAAAGTCTTTGTTCGGCAAAAGAGGTCCTTCCGAGTAATCGCTTCCCGATAACAACAAATAATCTCTTCGGTGGTTTGTGTGGGTTCGTTTGATAGGCCAGTGATGCGACTCAAACTACTTTCCTTCTTTTTTCTTCGTAATGCTCCCCAATTTTCTGCGGAGTCCAGGTACACAAAGAGAGCGATGTCTAAGACTACAGAACCATCCAGCTCGAATTCTTTCCTTTCTGTCATGTGTTTCATGTGTTTCCTTTTCGGAAAATTCATGAAATGACGATGTTGTCGCAAACAAAAGATTGGAAATAAAAATTCTCACCAATACGTTCGCCGCTTTTTTTTCCGATTGATAAATTTGTCATCTCATGCGATACAGCCTTGCCTATGTGGCATTACTTTGTCAAACCCTTTTTATACGGGGAGAGTTAATCAGCCCTTGCAAAAACTAAATTCTTGTGCTATTGTAGTGTTAGCAGTCAGAGTTGAGATCAAGGACGGATCCACTCCTATGTCCGCGAATACACAAAAGACTGCATTTGTCTAAGCGCTGCCAAGTTCATTTCCTCACTCGATAAACACTCGAAAAAGTTCTATAACGCGCCAAAGATAATCTGTGTAAATAGCATGTAGAATACAAGTAAAGTGAGCGATAGCAGCGAGAAATTCTTCGGTAGCGCTTTCTGAGTTAATGTCCTGCGTGGTTTAGATTTCAGTTGTGAAGGTTACATGTCATATGGTTGCAAAAATTTACTATGGCTTATGGCTCTTGCTTAATAGAAATCGATGCTAATCTTCTGGACTCTCAAATTCTCAGTTCTAGATGCTCTTTCATTGGACTTGTTCATCTTCGTACATCAACGAGATGTTAAATATAATGGGTTTGAAGTCACGCGATCTCCGTTTTTGGTGAAAGCGAAGATTGTACAATCTCCTGAGTTACACAAACAATCGTAAAGACACTTGCAAAGTAATAAGCAGCATAAAACGTTAGGGAGAGTTCAGTAACTACGTTAGAAATTTTGAGCAATTTTTGATGCACCTTCTTGTAGCACTTCTTCTTTTGTCTGATTTGAGCTTTACTATTCAAAGACCTTATTTAGGCTTGAAAGATTGTTTGGGGAAAGGAAGGGAGAGATAGCCCTACTTTTCAATTAAATTCGAGTCACTGTTGCTTCGTAGCTTTTGTGTCACCTGCCACCTGTTGTCCCGCTGATCGTAGAGTGACTCGAGCAGGCGCCAGCAACAGCTTCCATTGTTCCCTATTGCGTGCAAAAGTAGCCCAGTGAATCTTTCCCGCTCTAAGGATTCGTTATGCATCATATCTTTCTTCTTAGCCTTTGTGAACAAGTCGGACCATCAAGTCGGTGATTTTCCTGAAGAGCGCTTAATAGTCCCAGGGAATCCACTCGGTAACGGCTTTCATCCATTGCTTGTCGTTTCACCTTATCCTCGATGCTTTTAAATGTCCCCCAAGTCGCTCGTTTCCTTCGGCTCAACTCTGGAGCTAGGTTGCTCATCATGTTGATTTCGCGACCTAGATAGACGTAACTGGAGCTATTGGAGATCTTCGTTTCTTTGAACATCAATGGGTCATTTCAAAACCCATCCATTCCTCAAAAACGTCGTTTTCATTAAATTTAGTTGGAGGTCAATCTTTCTACAGCCGATTTTGGATCCGGGCTGCATTCATTCCGCTTGGCTAATTTTTGGTGTTATGAGGGCCACATGACCAACGAAGCAAAGGTGATCTACTCGTTGACCGTTAATTTTCACTCCCAAATCTTCCCATTCTATTCCAATGTTCGCATGACGTTTTGGAGGGCGGCAGTGAATAATTTTGGCGAGTTTGTATCGTCTTGTCGAACCCTTCCTCTTACGTCGATTGTAATATTGCCACAGGATGGCGATATTTTGTCCGTGAAATCTTTATATAGCTCGCACAGGATCGTGATGTACCGAGCAGGGACGCTTTGTGTATCCAGAGCCTCTATAACCGCTTCTGTTTACACTGAATCGAAGGCTCTCTTCAAATTAATGAAAATGAGACAGAGCAGTATTTTGTACTCTCAGGAAATTTCAATGAGTCTTGTGGTCGTCTGGATGTAGTCTACGGTGCTAAATCCTTTTCGGAACCCTGCTTGTTCGCATGGCCGTACTTCGTCCAATGTTCTGTCAATCCTGTTCAGGATGACCCGAGTAAAGCTTTTATAGGCAACAGACAGCAAGCAGATTGAGCGATAGTCGCCTATGTCGTGGAGATCTCTCTTTTTGAACAACAACACGGTCTTGCTTATTTTCCATTGAATGAGAATTCTGACAGGCCTTGAATCTGACAGGTAGCGACTGAAGAGCCGTGTTACAATGTTGATGAGAAATGGCGGTGGGTTCTTCAGGTGTTCTAGTCTGATCCTGTCTGGGACGGATGTTGTTCTATTCTTTACTGGCGTTATAGCATTTCGGATTTCGGAATGGGGACCGATGGAATGACAGATTCATCCTCTTTCAATCTATATGACGATAAGAATACACTGCAAGTGAAGAGATCGGAGTAACAGCCGTGAGATTCTTTCCATTGCCCTTTTGGAAGCTATAAATGTTTGTAAGAAAGTCGGAGTGCAATCATCTGAGTCTTTTAATTTACGAATCTGCGGTGGGCTCGCCAATGCTCTTCAAAGCTTCAGCAACTTCAGCCAGAACTGCTGCTCGTCCGTCTTTAAGGTATTCTTCTATCTTTTCCCTACAGCATTTTGCGTTCGGACATCAAGCTTCGATTGCCTGTGGCTCATATGGTTCTACTTTGAGGTATCAGTTTGAGAGCTCAACTGTCTGTGGAGAGAAGCGTCTCTTCGTGACCTTACGACTCTCTGCTTTCATAGCGCTAACGTGAGGATGTTCAACGAGCCGATCGTATTCTTAGTCGATGTTGTTAACGACGGTATCATTCAATGGGATAACTAAGGCTTTGAATGTATAGCAGTTTATGGTAGTTCTGAAACTTCGTTGTTTGAATTTAGCGGCTTTTTCTCCTTTACGCGAAAAGTAGAACGTTGCGGGAAGGAAACGATGGTCTGATTCCGTGTAGAACTTAGGAACAATAGCGGAATCGGTCAGCCAAAACCTTCGATTTATAAGATGTAGTCTACATGGTACCTTCCATTGGAAGACTCCCACGTCTACCGATGAAATATGGTTTTTGGAATTGTGGGTTGCCATGGATGATTTTGGTTGTCAGGATGAACTCAGCTAGCCTCTCTTTCTAATCGTTCCATTCCAGTCCGTAAGCCCCAATGTGACGTTCAGGAGTTCTTCTAGTTCGGTTTTTGCGCTGAGTTCATCAACGATGACTTTGAAGAATGTATAGTCTTTTCCGGAGAGCTTTTTGAGGTCCATATAGAACGCTTCGATTTCGTCTTCGTCATAGCTTGATGCTGGTATGTAAACAACGAAGATGGTCATAGCCGGCATTGAACCACATCGTTTCAACCGTAATCGCCCAATATGGGTTGTTAGTTATTCAGAAGGATCGATTTTTACGGTCAAATTCGATTTGACGAGGACGCCAACGCCGCCGACCCCTCTGTTATCGCATGTTACAAGAAATAGTTCTTCTCCGGTGTCATTAACAGCGAAAAAAAAATGTCTTCTCGTCTGAGCCAGGCCAATGACGTTATACCTTATCCTTTTTGCTCAAATTGATAGATCTTCTACAGCGGATTTGTGAGCAAGGGTTCTTGCATTATAGGTACAGATCGTCACTTTAGTCCGTGCTGGTTTCGGCAGCCTAGTTTGGCTCTGAGATTTTTGCGACCTCTCCGTACTCGTCCTATCCGACGCTGCTATACCAGGGCTCTTTCGGTGTTAGGGAATGAGGCCATTTTCTAACGTTTGATACGCAATGTATAGCTTGCTAGGCTCTAAACGTGGAAGCTGGGTGCTCACGAGTAGCTTGTCAGTTCTCTCGGAAGTGCGAAAAAAGCTAATTTGTTGAAGGCGACTTTTAACCGTCTCTCGTTCACTTCCCAGTCTCTTGATTGCAGGCTTTTCTCAAATTTTGCTCTTATTAATAGAAGTCTGTCAAATCGGAGCTCTAGACGCTCAAAAGCGGGAAGCTCATCCCTTGAATCCACCTGCGGCACTGGAAAGCACACGGTCGCTTTTGGCCCGCGTTTAATTTTTCTATCCACTTGGGAATGCGTCACGTATCCTCGCGGCTAACCAGGCGGGTTCCCTCAAAAAGGGAAATTCGTGATAAAGAGGAAGATCCGTAGCATCGAGAGTGCTTCGTAACCATGAGAAATAGCAAAGTCTGGTAATTAGTTCCCCGTCTTCAGTACACAAATTTCTCCAGCCTTTCAATTGAAGTTCTCAAGTGCTCCTTTGTTGTGTGAAAAGATAAGATGAGAGATAGTGTACTATCACATTTGTATTACTTGGTTTTCGACACCATTTTCTCATGTTCCCACATTCTGAAAGCCATGATTGAGTGTTCAGAAATGGATAGCACTTTTTGTTTTGCTTCTCGCGTAAATGTTTCTTGCTCTACCCACCTGAAAATTTGAAGCAATTACGTTTCTTTTTGTGTAGAGCAGACAATGAAGCAATTGTCTGAATATTGTCAGTCGGTGTGGGTCGATGGATGAGAGCTGAAGCTTCCACATTGTATCCAAAGGCAACAGTGAAGCATTGATTAACTACATTATGATTTTTTAATCTATCGGGTGGAAATTTCTGAGGGAAATTTTACTGCTGAAAAAAGACTCACGAGACTGTTTGCCACTATTGCAAGCTCAGATTTTGGCTAAATTAAATATGTACTTGTTTTTTAAAAGCGCATTTTTTCAGGATCGTTTTTTGGCGTCACACTTTTTTCACACTCATTGTGCTTTCTCTCGCATCATGGCACATGTTTCAGAGTACATGCTCTTTTCTCAGACTTATAGTGATTGTTTCATAGTGTACATGTCGGAGATTCTTTTGAGAAACTTGTTTATCAAAAAGCCTGTTTGCAACGCTGGAGAATAAAAGATGATATTGTGTCTTGCACGCGTCGCGCATTATCGCGTGAGCCTTCGTTATTCGTTTGAAGATTTTTGCTCCGCTCGCAGAGATTCTTAGCTTCATTGCATTGAAATTGTGAGAGAGTCTTTGTTTTGTTTTAGGGTTTAGACTTTTCAGTCTCACTTTATCATTCCAGATAGGTCCCGCTAATAAACCCAATTCCAGGCATCTAAACTCTATACATAAAACATGTGGACGTGTTGAGGAAATCTTAGTGTCTCAGAGTCATAAGTCCAACTTTGAGTACTTTTCCCAACTCGGATAAACTCTAAATTAATGTCAACAATCACACGCCGCATGTTGATTGCGCTTCGCGGTCTATCGACTGCGTTGCCGAGCCACAGCACACACACCCTAGCGCATAAGCAGCGCCGCGTGTTTGGAGCTCAGTCTTGATTTCCTTCCCTACAGTCTAGTAAAACGGTCTTCTTGTTGAACAAGCATAGTGTTAGAATCACTGAAACATATGCCATTTAACGGTTACTAGTATTCTAATGGAAAAGCTCTGCGCTTAAAGAGGTAAACAAAGATCATTTTTTTCTACACAGTGCTATAAAAAAGGTGTTCAAAATAGCGAACTTATCTCTGAAATCTTCAAGATTTGCGCTAATAGGAAACTGTCAATAGTTGAAGGGAAGAGCTCTTCACAAAACATAAGTGCAGTAATGCCGGACGAGTGCAAGGAACTTACGAAATTTGAGATTTCGAACGATCACCAAAGTTTAGAAGAAAAGTCTTTGTGCAACAGAAATTTCTGCATTGATTTTTCGGCTGACGCAGATGTTTTTGCACCTCACTCTACATTATTAGGTATATTATAAGATCATACAACTGCAAGAGGCGGACAAGTAAATGGATTCCGATCGATTATTAATCTCCATTGATTCCATTGATGATAAATCTAGGTTGAGGAAAAAGCCCCTCAACACCCGCGAAAATTCAGATTTGTGTTCGTTTCACCTAGTTTTGCTATTACAAATTCAAGGGTTCTCAGCAACATTTCCATAAGAAAGCAGCTGGATTGAGTTCACGATGAGTTGAAGTAAAAGTACCCGACATTGATTCGTTGAAATTGCTCGCTGTTTCAGTAAGACCATCCCAAGCCTCACACCGCAAGGAAGGCTAGGGGAAAATGTGATTAATTGGAAGTATTGAAGGTCTTGCCGCACCCAGCCCACAATCCAGATGCTGCGCCGTCCAGATGGTCCAGTTCCGCTCTAGGGAACATTTCCAGCGTAGACGTTGATTTGAGACATTTCATCATGAAAAGTCATGTCACGGGTTTCTAATTCAGAGTCCAAAGTATGGTATTTTGAGCAGATCCGGAAGCTTGCAGATCATTGGCACAAAATTGTGGACAATGATGATCTTTATACTGAAGAATAATAATTGTCGTTTGTGATTGAATTTATGTGTAAGCTCTTAATTTTCATCAAGTGTTAAGAACTTTTCCCTCAGCCTAATAGAAGAGTACCTGAGCTTATATATTTTGATGAGTACACGATAAGACATTTGGTAGCTCATTTTTGAGTTGAGAAAAAGTGAAGGCTTTGAACCAACTACTTTTGCCATGCTTATCCACTTCGTGCTTTATTTTGCTTTTGGTTTTATATTCCTTTCCAAAAGACCAAAAATCTGGCTTTTGCTTATCTGTAAGAATGTAACATATTCTTTTGCAGCAATAGTTGTTGTGTTTTGAGAAATCCACTGGAGAATTATCGAGTGCCATAAATTTAGTTGAATGATTACACTTGCTTTAAGAAAGTCTTAAGGTTTGGCATCGATGGTAGTCATCCCCCTTGCCCTCACTTCAATCGTCCGCAATCTGACCTTTCTTGCTTGGTCGTGTGATGCGAAAGATTTCAAACTTTACATAAGCTGTATGTGATCATGTCTGGTTTGAAATGGATTGACTACGATTAAAACCTAAAGCTCAACTTGAACATGATCGCAGAAGGACTGGAGGCAAGAGTTTTTTTAGATTAACATGCATTAGTTATCGACACCAAATTATGTATGAAAGGTTTTCATTTTCACTTTTTCCTTCCAAACTAGAAAATGGGTGACCTGGTGACCGCTCTGCTTGGCCTTTTCTTTTCTAGTACTGAAATCTTCAATAGCAAATCTGCAAAATAGTCTGTCGCTGCAGATGACTTTTTTGAAAAAGTAGCAGAACGCACCTAATTCAAATTATATGCATCGGCGATGAGTAGTAAATGATGATACTAGTGCTGTGAAAACGCGCTGCTTGTCATAGGAGGACCACCACGCGGGGAAAAGGATTGTGTGAGAATTCATCAGATAGATATTAAGCGAAAAGACGAGAAAGGCAACGCCATTGTCATTTTGTGGCAAAGTTCATTCATCAAGGGTGACATGGATCTCACCATTTCACTGGCATGCCCCAATCTTCTTTCCTTTGTTTCCTTTAAATTGATAAAATTAAATTTGATACGATGTTTGGTTTCGAAAATGTGAAGCCTCTCGAAAATACACTGCCACTACATGAGTGCAGAGTGAGACGTGATCTCCATGGCGTGGGTGTCTTGCGAAATCCAGTCCCACTGCTCTCTGAGTGATCCAGGAGCTTGCGGTTTGCGGCCGATTTCTTGCTAGTGGAAGAATTTGTTCTTTCTTTGTGCGACAACTTGATCTTGCAATAATGTTTTTATGCTTCGTTCACAAAGCAATCTGAAAGAGTTTTGATTTGGAAATGTTTTCTTTGTTCAGTTGTTCTATTACGAGATTTGAACACAATGTCTGAACCATACTGAAACACGAAGATGTGAATGAAGCTCGACCGTTCGCCCACGAACGGTGTAAGACATGTGCTCATCTTATCTTCCTGCGCTTGAAATTGGTGCGAGAGACTGTTTTGAAAATAGCTCTCCTTCTTTAATTTACTAATGTTGTCGACTGCTTGCATTAGAGGTCTGCAAGCACTTGAACGCCAAGGCACCAAGGCCATCAATCTGTCACCGTTCTGTCTATTCGGAAGCTACATCTTATCCAGCAGAACATGCACATTTCGATCTGACACTCAAAACGGATATTACGTTTTCTTAAAAATTATTTAGATATAAATATCATTACAGGTTTCTCTTGACACTAAAAACGATTTATCTGAGCAAGAACCTGGAAATTATCGCAAAACAGCATTAAATAGCTAAACCATTCGCTAATCTTGGAAAGAAATCCAATGGAAAAAATTCCATAACTAAGCGAGAGGTGAACTAACTTTGTTGGTTTCTTCTGTTCATCAGGCGTAAATCCTAAACCGTATAATATAGAGCAGCTCGAGCTGGTGCCTTAATAAAGTTCCATTCTTGACAGAGACAAAGAGAAAAATCTCGTATCAAAACCGGTTGTTACATAAAACAACCTTATCCAGCTGAAGGGTTTCCATCTCAGTGTACAGATTGGACAGCTCGTCATTCCACTTGCTTTTCTCCGCTTCACTCAGATTCTTCCTGTAAACTCTGAAGACTAAAATCCCAAAAGTCATTCAAAACTTAGTGAGTACACAGGAAGTAGCAAGTCTCTTCCTGAGGAATAAAAGGAACGTAAAAAGGATACAACTTGAGATATCTTACTTATTGAGTCTGGTCTGCAAAACCTTCTCCTTTTCGATCATTGTTTGACGTCGTTTGTCAGACGATAGAACAGCATCTATCACTCGAGTATCGTCTCCGTCTACTTCTTGCTCTACAGCAAGCAAATTAATTCCTGATGGAATTCGCAGTTGTTCACTACAATATGGCGGATTTCAATGACAGCCGTAAAACAACAAAAAATGTCAAATCGAAAGACCAACTTTCACTGAATCTCGACACGAGATATAATAGATATCTCATGAACTCTCCTTCGATTGAAATTCTTTTTGTTTAACCGCTCCAGCAGTAGTTTGATGTTTTCAAATACACCCACTGATGCAGGTGATGTGCAACTTTCGCGCCAGGCGGGACTAGAACCCGCACCTCACTCTTTCCGGGAGCGCGTGCTCCATTCGTTCACTTCTGACCCCCATTTTGCACAACACCCTACATCAATGGATATATTTGAAATATCATACCACCACTAGAAGCGGTTGATTGATAGCATTCCATTCTATCTTTAGATACCCAATATCTGTCAGCGTGACTGGGTTCAAAGTCGATATCGACCACCCGCGTCAGGCTCTTGACCGCTGACGGATGACAGATCAGATAGATGCGCTGTAGCAGGGAAAGAGCGATGTGCAAAATGGGCGTCAGTAGTGTAACGGATAAATCACGCGCTCCCGGAAAGAGTGAGGCGCGGGTTCTAGTCCCGACTGACGCGAAAGTTTAGCACATCACTCTGCATCTCCTTCATTTCTGCGAGACTGGTATTCTTCCTTGAACACGATGGCCAACGTTCCGACATCTTCGGCTTCTTCAGTGCTGCTTCGTCAGATTTAAGAGTAACTCTAGTGGTCATAAACTGGTCTAAAGATGGCCTTAAACCTGACAAAACAGCTTGGAAGAAGGCAAAGCCGCTGAAGCGTTCCTACTTTGAAGAAGATGTACCACCCACACACAAATCTAAATAAAAGGAAGGTTCGTGAAACGAAATGATCGATTTGATAATCACCTAGAAATCATCTTTAGAAGTGTAGTTTTCCCTATTCCATTCCGTCCAACGAGACCATAACGACGACCTTACGACATGGCCAAATCAGCCGATGATAACAATTGCCTGATGTAAACGATAAGCTGCTAATGTCGGTAAGCCTATTACACATCCAATTTCAATCAGTTCCGTAAAGTTTAACCCTTTGGAGACGGCAGTTGATCGACCGCGCAAGGCGACTTCAGTCATTCAATGAGGGTCTTTTTTCCTCAGAGGAAAAGAAAGTTCTGACAGTGACTAACGATGAATTTTGGCTTCTGCGCCTGGACAGCCTGAATTAATACTCAAACACTCTTTATAGCGCCAACGGGATAGGATTCAAAACGAAGATTCTAAATGCACGGCTAACAAATAAGAGTGTTTGAGTGGGAGTAGACATGGAGTAAAGACATGGTCTTTGGTTCGACCTTCGCTTAGAGTTCACAATTGCAAAATACCATCGAGGCAGTTTGAAGGAATTCCTAGTAGCCAAAGATAGAGCGCAGCTAAGAAAGTTTGCGAATTATGCGTAATCCCATATGATATCTTAGATTGGCCTCAAAACGGAGAGAATGACATTATTTACTTGCATGCTTCTTAGAGTTAGTAAGTTTGATTCATTCAGCAGTTGAACTCGCGACATTTCCAGTGGTGTACCAATGACTGGATCATTTGTAGAGAACGATTAGCGTTTGAAGTAGTTGCTGCCCAAGCGGGAAAAAACATGGACTTTGAGCTTCTTTTATTCACATTATAAAAATATTTAACCAAGATTACGTATCAATTTGACTTTTTTAGACTCTGAAGAAGGTGAAATTAGAGAAAATGTTAGCCATTGTCGAATAAACCTACTTTTAATAGACTCTTTTCGATACTGGAAGAAACCACAACACTTCCCTAAAATTTCGTAGATAAGAGCGGTTTAGTTTTTGTAAAAAAGGGACGGACACGCGCACTTCTCGGTAAAGTGATATTTTGTGAGTTTTCAGTTTCTCTGTTTTGAACACACCTAAGAGAATTGAGTGTAGAGCAAAAACATGGCCTTAGGCGGGAATCGAAGCCGCGTTTCATTCCATCTGGAGACGCGTGCTCTACCACTACATCACCGACGCGCATTTGTCCGACCACTCATTCATCAACATCTCTATGTTAGCTATCAGCCACCAACCTGCAACAGATGTGCTCTGGTATACGATTTCGCTTCATAAACCCAGTTGAGCTGACAGCCATTGCCATGACCTAATTCTTTTAGGTGTATTGAAAACATATACCACTACGAAAGAAATGTAATCAAAACATTCGAAATTTCCAGTATTAGTCAGGGCAATGGCTGTCATCTCAACTGGGTTTGTAAAGCGAATTCGCACAATCGACCAAACCTGTTAAAGATTGGTGGCTAATAGGTAACATAGAGATGTTGATGAGTGAGTGGGCGGACAAATGTGCGTCGGTGGTGCAGTGGTAGAGCACGCGTCCGCAGATAGAATGAAACGCGGATTCGATTCCCGCCTGAGACCATGCTTTTGCTCTCCACTCAATTCTCATAGGTGTAATCTGATAAGGACATAACTTGTTTTAAGGCGATAGTCTAGTGTTATATAGGCACCTATTTGGTCCTATTGGTACTCATCAGTAGCACTCTCCCTCGGTTCCGTCGATCCTCTGAAGCTAAATAATCCTCTAGAGGAATAGACCCCGAGTAAAAAAATAATCACCCCAAATCGGATGATGGTATTACCTGACGTTGTGGTGACCGGCAGTCGAGCATGCGGCTTTTAGAATGAATCATACCTCTCCTATCGACCGCTCTTTTACAGGCCCGCTCAAAACGAAATAATCTGATACGGATATGACTTATTTTGAGCCGTTAGATCCAGCGTCAGATAGGCGCCTATTTCGTCCTATTGGGACTCATCAGTAGCATACTCCCTTAATTCTATTGGAAACAACATACCACTGGGAATGCAGTCAAAACACTAGAAATTTTTATTCTGAACATTAGACAAGAATAAAAGTGACAAACACTTAACTTCTATTTTCAATTGCTACCTCGTCATTATCGTTTGTACTCTTTCTTACTTGGCTACATGGACGGCCCGTCTTCACTGATAGTGAGGGCCCGGACCGGAAAACTGTGCTGGTTTAGGTGCTTTGTTATCAGAAGTCCCGAGGAAATCCTTGCAACCATTCTCTTCTGGCAACTTCTTTGCTGTGGTTCTTATTTCAATCACTCTGACTCCGTCTTCCTCTCTCTTCTGAACAACCCAATTGTAGATCTCATCTGCAACTTCTCCAAAGCTTGACTTTTAAATGTCAGGCTCTCTTCGCTGCTGCAATCTGCTCAAGCTCCCTATCAGCAACCCATTTTCTGATCATTCCTTCGGTCACGTCTAAATGAAAGACTGCCGCCAACGTTCCATGCAAATCACGATACTTCACTGCACCAAGTTTGAAAGTCGCAGCGTAAGACTTACAGCTTTTCATGATTCCTAGAGAAAAAAGTACCTAATTAGAGTGGAAAAGACAAAAAAAAATCAGAAGTAAAAAGAAAAGGTAAAACGAAATTTTGCAAAAAAAAAGTGCTCACACGAGTCTATTTTTCAGCACAGAGCGCTCATATCTATGAACAGCTTTTATCACTGGAGTTTTAGGGCACCGTTGATTGCCATGTTGATACTATGAAAAGATCGACAGACGACGGGTTCTGCCTGGCTGATGAGTCTGTAAGGGCGAAACACGTGTCTCGGGCTGTACAAGAGCCCTTACCAGACCACAATACATGTTGGCTCAAATAATGATGAAAGGATATCATCCATATCTTAGAGAAATAGTAAAGCATGTTGAAGAATTCACATTAACACGCTGTCAGTACTAAAATCAAACGTCGAATCGATTAAACGTAATCAGTGTGAATTTTCCTACTAGAAAACTTCGCAAATCCAAGAAACTATATGTGTATATACAAGCACATATATATATATATATGTATTTATATTTATATATAAAGACAGTACCTTAAAGATAAATAGGGCGATCGGTTGATGTTGACTGATCAAATGAAGAACTGAATGACGATGTGTTATTAATTAGGTGTGTCATAGTACCAAAGGCGATGGTGATAGGACAACATTACTAACCCTAGTGACAATCACCAGTGATAAAAGAAATAACCCGTTCTTCCTATTACTCCTGGTTACTATAGAGCATATTTAGTTGTGTGACTAAACCACTTTTGTTAGACAACTAGCTGCTCTGCACAAAAGTGTTCACTGGTAGCTCAACGCTGAAAGGGCCAAGGTCATATGACTTATACGTAATGAATGAAGATGAAAAATACAACGGAGAGATTCCTCGATGGTCATCACTTATACCTATCTTGCCATGAAGGAGAACCAGTGATTTTGAAAATGATACGTTGATGCAGATATGATTCGATAAAAAATCGTTAAATAACGGAAACATAGGCGGATGATTTGGAGTGGGTGAAAATTTTTACAACAATGTCGCACTATTCAGCTTTAAAAGCCACTTAACAGAATAGCAAAAAAATATTCGAATGCACTTTTTCCATATGATATGCTTAAAATTTATAACGGAATAAAAGCAAGCGTTACCAGAAGGAAAGAGAAAAAATCAGTTCCAAATCTTATTTAGGACGCAGCCCTCCAAAGATCCAGAAATTTACCTTTGTATGTTCGTGATTGCAACACAAAATGGCCAGAAAAACGAAGCTGACATTTAGAGGATAGGAAGGCATGTAGGAAATCCAATCAACCTAAGGAATCTGCAATAGAACTTCAAGAAGAATGGGATTTTTTTGATAATCCAGATGGCTTTCTGGGAAATAAAATCACACTTTAGTGAAGACGAATATTGAGTGTTTTGCTAAATTTATGCTTACTAGTATATTGTCAGGGCGCCGAAAATAGGTGAGTTTTCAATACAAAGTTCAAAGAAGTCATGAAATCGGCAAGACAGCGATTGTTGTTACTTACATCGACATTACAAAACTTGGGTGGAGGTATGGGGAATCGAACCCCAGACTTCTCGCATGCAAAGCGAGCGCTCTACCCCTGAGCTATACCCCCAGTGCACTACAGCGGTGAAGCTCGGGAGGAACAATGTCAGTTCGAATTCGGTAATATCCAATTGTACTAGTGATTACTAATGATTACGATTTTTTTACAGAGATGTTTACTTGCATAAACTTGACATTCTCATCAAATTGAGGATTTAGGTGTGGCATACAAATAAAGCTCGTTGCTATTGGTACAAATCAGTTAGACTCCTTCAGTACAAATAATCAAATTACAGCTTCTTATACGAAGAATATCGTTGTCATCGTTGAGGATTTGCTTCAGGATAAGAACTCTAATGCTTGATGTTGACATAAAATACTAATATAAACGATGTCTGGATGTACAGAGTGTATTTTCGCCTGGTGTATCCGACAATATTCGGGCCGTTCATGGACATTTCAGCATAATCGTCTGTCCACACTGCGCCTATACGGCTCATAGAATTTCATACTCATTCTTACGGACAATCTTCTATGAGTCTCCTTCATCTTGGAAAGACTTGTTTGATTTGGTGCCCACCTATGAACTCGAACTTGCGCCTCAAAAAGTTGGGCATTTCGCGAATGGAGTAGCATCAATGCCACTGCAATGCTCCACCTAGCGTAATTTAAAAAAAAAAGTGGAGATTTAGTTCACAATGTTAAAATCGAGACAGTTAAACGAATTTAAAGGCGATTTATAGGAAAATCTGTCACGTTATTTTTGTTTTCTTAATGTGTGATGAGCTTCACAGAGCAGATGAAATACATTTTAACTCAAATGAGTCTACATACTGTTTTTGAAATATCAAGAAAGTTAGCTTTTTTGCAAATACTATCTTATGCTGATTTGGAAGAAAGATAAAACTCTATCAACTCACATAGAAAGTGCAGAAGTCTTTGCAAGAAAATAGTTTTCCTTGATAGTAATAACAGCACTGAGTGTAATTTATACTGCTGAAAGTTATAATCTGGCGTCTTCTTTCAATGACGACATAGCCTATATCAGTCTCCTCATATTTGAGATTAATGAGAAATCATGCCCAACTAGAAAGATGCTTGAGGATTATGCGGAATTCCACGTAATTTCTATGAAGAAAACTGTGATAACTGAGAGCGGAAGCACAAATTATTAAGTAATCGAACCAGTTTTATCGGCAATTTAGGGTTTGGTTGAAGATTAAGGTGATTAAAGATAGGGAACAAAGTATGAAGCTCTCGAGGTTGACCAGTCCCTAAAAGATCCACATGCATTCGATTTCATCAACAACGTTTGAGGTGATTGAATGAATATCTGCTCAAAACAATGATTTGCAGTGGCCTACCCTGTATCGCGTCAGTGCTGCTAACCTCCCACACAAGTCCGGTACCATTTGCCGACAAAAAGCTGATCGAATGTATATTGTTAAGCACCTACTGCACTATCCGTGACCTAAGTGGCCCATATGACCCACAAAGACGGTCATTCATCGTGTGGTCATTTTGAGGGGGCGCTTGTATTGCTTCTAGAGTCCAGACTCCAGCTCCTTTCATTCATCCGTTAGCAACTTTCCTTACTATATGATCGGATTGATTATGTAATTGAGTTGAAGATGTGCGATCTCACTGTCCAAAAGCTCTGCTTTTCAAAAGGTTTTTTCATCATGTCCTGTTGCTTTCAATATCCTCACGTCCAATGGTAAACTGCATCGTCGTAACTGATGCTATCGATCTATGAAGAACAACAGCATTTCCAAGGATTTGTTTTAATTTAGCAGAATCAGGTAAACAGAGAAAGTTCGACGCTTCCATTCGGGAATTCAATAATATTTCTTATTTTTTACTGCTTTTCAACAATACTATGATGTTATATACACACATTCAAGAGTGTTGAGTAGTAAGCAAAGCGTTGAACATTAATGAGGAGTTGAATGCGCGACCCGCCTAATCCGGGCGCCTACTACCACAACACCAGCGATGCCGACGCACTATTACCACTTTTTCTGCGATGTAAACAACATCACATAATTGCTAAAAAGCACTAAAAATAAATAAATCACTCGAACCATCCATCTCGAATAGCTGTCAGTATAACCGAGTTCAATGTCGTGTGCTTAACACACCAAAACTTCTTAGAGATCGGTTGCTGACAGCTACGATTGTTTATACTGGAAAAGGAGTGGGACCAGAGCTGTGGAATCTATGTGTAGTCGTAGCACGCGCCTCAGTATGTATTAGACTTGGGTTCAGTTCCACCTGTCGAATATTTTGCATACCATTCAAAATCTTCAGTTCGGATATAAATCACATCGAGCCAAAAAAGTATTTCGAAGAAACTAATGCGCATTCGAATCATCGCATTTCAATGTTTCCTCTAATTGAACTTAGTGTTTTATTTGCTTTACTTTGCACCTTATTATTTACTAGCCAAGTTTTTCCTGACTTTTTCATTCTGTCTGTTTGCTTATCGTTATTGTTTCGTGTTCTTTGTCTCACAACTGTATGTAGTGATGCCAAGAAGATTCACAATATTTTATCCACATGAAACTTCTCTCTTTCAGATTTACTACCTTTTTATACTTCTTCATTGATGTTTCAGAAAGTAGGAAGCAACAGAGAGAAAATGAGATGAACGGTCGACTATGCTTCTTTTATGTGAAGGAATGCCATGCATTGACGTCCAGCACGATTCACAGTAATACTGAAATAAGAATCAAATAAATAATTGTGATGTACAAAGTGGAGAGTACTTAACAGTGATTAAGAAACGAAAAGGAGAGTAATAGATGTTGAAATTTCAGTTTTATAGAAGATATATAACACTGAAATTTCACACGTCGAAAGTCTTTGACTTCATATTTATCTGCGGCAAGAACATTACTAGAAAAATGGTAAAGCTTTGTACAGTAATTTGTGTAATTTACATCATAGATATCACTGATTAATCAAGGGATCACTAAGCTTTACTTTGTCACACACCAATGATGTCAGGTATAGTTCACCAATTCGAAGGATATAAAGGACGAGTTTTCATAAGAGTACGTTATATTCGCTGTCTTGTATCTTACGTAGTATGATAGGTTTTGTGAAAAGTTCTTACTATTTTGCTTTTTTAATATGGTTGTTTCAATTAAATTGCATAAGTTTGGTATTGTTCAACTGTGCACTTTTCTTGCGAGAAGGAACTGTTTTGGGAAAAAATTCTCTTGCTAGTGTTTGTTAAAAGGCGCACAAGATTAATGGAGCTTGAGGCGATGATTCGGTTTAGAAAAAACAGCTCCGTCTTAGAGCAACTATAGGTAAGCTACATACTAAAATGCTCGTAAGAAAATGAGCAATTGAATAACACCAAAACCATGCAATTTTATTCCTAGTCTGCTATTGATATAACATGTTTTGAGCCGTTAGTTAGGTCTACGTTCTAGACAAGCGCTTGTTTTGTCCCCCAGGAGTCTTCCGTAGAACAGTCCCTCGGTTTAGCCAATCCCTCAAGGCTGCACTTTTGTTTGAAGGATCGACGCATCGAAAATTTCATTGCAAAAATCATATTACCAAAATGGCGCAAACTTTTTACACAGCATATTATATTCAGGACTACTTCATTACGCCATGCCACCAAATAGGGTTAGCCGGTGATGAGCTTCGTCAGCCACATAAACAATCTAAACTTCTGCTCTTGTCAGGTGAGTCTAACACTGAGATGAACTGCCTATTGTAAAACGTCGTTCAGCATTCTGGAGCGCCTCATGCCACGATAAGGTACTATTTCATTGAAAACACAAAATTAAGCACTCAGTATTCACCGCAAACTAGTGAATCCGCTGTAGTTATGCACAACTAACAATCGTCTTAGTATTTATTTCATTGCCAATTATGAACACTGTTTTAGTCAAAAGATACAGAGTTTATGATCTGAGATTTTGCAGAGGTAGAGCTCTTTTGGGAACACACACAAAATAGCATTTCGCTCTTATGGAACCACTTAGTCACCTTAACTCCATCTCTCCACTCTCTGACCACTTCCACCTTACTCACAGTGCATGGGATAAGCATATAATGAATTTTAAAGCCTAAACGTGTCTTAATTGGAGCCGCATGGTCCTGACAATTAACAAACCTGCAAACACTCGAGATGAGGACAGAAAAATGGAGCGTGCTTCCCGCCATTTGTTTCAAACATGCTTCTTCACAAATCTGATCGTCCAATACATACGGCTTCATTTCTACCTATAGAAGAAGTTTGATAACGTTAGCAAAAAGGTCTTCCCTAAATACATCAATTGTGAAAGTATCCAAAGACAGACTGCATAGCCTTTTTTCGACTTCACCATGACTGAGCTGAGTGTATCGTTGTGTAATTGCTTTCATATAAGAGTTGTAGTTGATGAACGCCATTAGTCCAGCACCTGTATATTCTAAGAATCGATAATTTAACAATAAGATTCTATTCCACATAACAAGAAAATGATTCCACCTTATAATCCAAAATAAAGAGCTCGCAGAAATAGCATGTCTCGAAAAAGTTTTCGAAAGCATAATAGCACAGTTTAACATATGAAAATCAAGGGAACTGAATTTCTTAGAAAAAGTAGGATCCCTCAGGTATATTTAAAAGGGTATAAATGTCATTCACTGTGTATGTCAACATCTTAAAGAGCTACTTAGGTCGATTAGGTTCCGTCATAGTATAGCGAAACTGACAACTTTATCTGGAGCAAATTAGTAACGCTGAGAGGTAAAAAAGAAAATGACTATTTAGTGGATGAAACTACAAACTATAAAACTTGAATTCTGGGCTTCTCACAGAAGTTGTGAATCTTAACCGAATGCATCGGTAGTAAAATCAATTCATTACTACTTAGACACTCTTGACGACACTAAATTTCAAGCATTAACCTTTAGGATATTTATATTCGACATCGGTATCGATGTCAGCACATGCCACACTTCCATAAAGGCGATCTATTATATGTGCAAGCTCCACTAAATGAATCAATGGGATGACAAAGCAGCATAAATCTTTTAGAATTATGAATACGGTGCCGTACCTGCACGGATTGGCCTTGGTACGCCACCGACAAAAATCACACGACGAAGATTTATCGGTGCATTCACATCGACCAAATAATCGGCATCTGCTAAGCGCCAAAGACGAATTTGAACTTTCTAGACCAAAAACATGTATTAGTTACTCAGAAATGTTTTCAAAAATATAGCAATTGTCCAGAAATCCATGCCCAACTCCCTACTCGAGAATTTGAAATACGCAAAAGCGTAGGCTTAAATGTGTTCAATGTCTTAGTTCTTAGATTTTACTTCAATTGGAACATTAGCTTTTGAAAAAAAGAATATTCGGATGTTTGAGCTCAACCTAAGCAATATAAAAAACCGCATCACAGGAAACTTATTTGACCAAAAAACGAAATAAGAATATTGCTACAAATTCTCAGCTCCCCGAAGTGTTGTTTGAAAGTTCTACTAGTTATTGTACAACATTAACGATTAAAATATTCAAATTGTATAATAAACAACACTGGCGAATATTCAAAACGATTAGAATTTTTTCAAATTTTTTTTCTTGCCAATTTTCTTTCTCAGTAGAAGTATGTTACCTTGGGCTAATATCCAATATATTAAATAAAGCTCACCAATTTCCCCTTGTTAAATAGTGAGTTGATGAAAAGAAACAGTTTATCTTCTTCTGTTGTGCAATACTGAACTAATGATCGAACTGAAGACTCGTGGTCAAAGATAAGGAATACGTAACCTATAATGATGCAACGTTATCGCATATTGCTGCGATATTAAGAATCTCTACATTTGCAATTGAAACTGAGTTATGTATTAGTAGATCTATGTCCCCAACATAACGAAACCTGGTATGTATCCAGGTATCTTAATCCGCTTGATGGGCTTAAAGTGAACTATTCAAGAGCTGTGGTCATTCTGGTGAAAGTCTAATAAAATGCTGACAAAGCTTTTCATTTTGCAAATTGCGCAAAAAATTGGCGATTAAGTTAAAGAGTGCCCCGGCGACTTATCAATAATTCAAATAGAAGAAGAGAACACATTTAGTAAGCTTAGTTGACCAATTCTCCAATCCATTACCTTTACTACTTTGGTTACCTGTGATTTAAGCTGGTATGAAAAATGAAGAGTGTAACAATTTTTTTTGGCTGAGTGTTGCTCATTAGCTTGCGTAACAACTCCATCTTATCCAAGATCAGAAATATACACAGAATTTTTTCTTGCGACGTTTTCGTTTCATCACTTTATTTGACCTATATCGCCTTTTTCTTACTGCTGTGCTCCCAGTGTTATAGTATTTAATTCGCCTACTCGCGTTCATCGCTTGACTGCGGAACTTTTCTTCACTATTGTCGGAGAATACTGGTTGACATCTCTCAGAAACCTCGAGGATAGCCAGTTTTGAGGTTTTCGTGAAGCGATCGTTATCGATTGCAGGAGAATGTTGCGGGAAAGGGGGAATTAGCCCTCCGTCACGTCGCGTCCGTCGAACATCACTTACCACTCGGCCGCTGGCTCCCTCCTCCCATCGACACCTTTTCGTTACATTTAAACACGTTTTTTCTGTGAAATGGAATTTATTAGAAAAATCTGGTCTAATTCCAAGACTAATTAGCGCTGGACAGTTAACCTAGGAGTTGGGAAAAATTTTACAGAGGTCGATATCTATTTTCCTCATTGATAAGCTGTAGCGAGGTTTCCTTTATACGGTTAACGGTTCGACATCTTTTGTAGAGCCGACTGATTGATGAAAAATTTGCCATATGTTACAGTGAATATAGTAGCTTGTTTACCATGCTAGAAAACAGTAAGTTTTGTCTGTACGAAAATTATCGCTTGTGTAAAACCCGATTTTTCCCTAAAAGAAAACGCAAGAAGGCCTTTGGTATAAAACGTTATCAAAAAATTTTTACAGAGGACTTATGATGTGAGACTGACAGATCTCACCTTTAGGTGGGTAGTAGCTGCTTTTTGTTTCGCTCTTGTTGGGCCAATCCACTGTCAATGACCCAAAGCGAGCGAAAATTTCAATAAATTCATTTGAATACGGATAGGTAGAAGAGCGTTTGATGAATGTCGGTGGAGAAATGAAAACGTACCCTCTTCAATATCAATCGGCAGGCCACCAACGAATACTTTGCAGCTGCCAATTTCAGGTCCCAAATTATGTCGGTAGTAGTATCTCGAGTTTAATGCGCGGCTGAACAAAGCTTTCAGTCTAAATCCATACAAATTTATAGCGCGAAATATAATACCACATAGCAGATTGCAGAATTGTCAGCGAGCTTGGACGCAGATCACACTCCGCTTCGAGTGTAATTCCGCTTTCAAGAAGTTTATGAATACCTTGACAAAGATATTCATGATACTCGACATACCCCTCATCGATTATATTGAAATCAGTTCGCTGAAATCAATATATAACTATAGGAACTACTGAAAAAGGTTCAAAAATCTATTTGAAAATTTTCAAAGATTTCTCGAAAATGTCACTCTAATAGGCAATTCAAACAATCTTTAGTAAACGATCTGGTTTCTACGCGTCACCTCGCGAACAGTCCATCCACCTCGAGGGCCGTCTCCTAATTCTTCCGCACCACTACTCTCACTGCCAGAGGACGAATTCACTGAATATAATGGATCAAATTTGCTCAGATGATAATTCTATCTCTATCTGAATTCCTGAGTGGTTCAACGCCTGTGATTTCACGAGATAGGTACAAATCGCGATTTGACGGATAATGCTGTATGACCTGTCGAGATGAGAATCCACGTTTCACCTAGGCATTATGCTATAGCTGACTATTAATCCTTCGTTTTCATAATACTTTTGAAAGCTCCACTTCATTCCACATGGAGCCGAAGCTGTTAGCTCACCTATGCACCGCTGTAGTTTCAGTTTATAAATCGAAGAATTCGTCGATTGAGAACTAAGTTTTCTTTTTTATTAATTACTATCTCAAATCTCAGTAACCAAAAGTCCACTACTAAAAAGTGCGCGATATCATTTTTATACAGCTTTTCATAGGAGAGATATCGAGTAGGTCAGTAGTGAAGTTACATGTCATTTTGTATGAGATGATTTGAATGCAGACCCAAAGCCGTCAATTTACTAGCACGAGATGTTTTCAGAAGAGCGATTTCTTCCTCTTTCACAATAAACTGACTTCTTTGCCCATCTACAATCAGACACTTTCTGTTTGAAGATTATTGGTATATGTAAAGAATATACTCTGTCGTCGATTTAGACTAGAACTGAAAATCATATGAGTGATGAAGACACATCTGGGATCTTCTCGAAGAAATAACCTCAACGTTTATTAACCATGAGAATGAAGAAAAGAGATTACCGTAGTGGGACCATTGGCTACAATTATCTCCTTCGGATCTCTCCTTTTCTTCTTCATTACCGTTCCGTTCGCATGGCGTACATCGTTCACGTTGTGCACACGGTGGTTGAAAGCATTTACCAGGACAGATAACCTTTGATGGCTAAACAAAATAGCAGGAATAACACATGGAAATTTTGTCAGGGACCATCAAGAAAATAACATATAGACATTTCATAGACATGGAAGGAAAGCGAACATATGTTTTCACGACCACACATCAAACGCCATAGATCTCAGCACTTTCTGCATTCTGGGATGTTCTATACATGGAATCACGGGTTAATGGGTCCTTCCGGACAAGTTTAGAACAAATTTGTCAATCACGGAAAAATGAGAGCCTTGGTGAACTTTGTTAAGGGCTGAAAGTCAGTAAGGCCACGAGTAAGTCAGGGCTTTGTCAAAATGAAAGGCATTATTTTCATTGAGCTATCCACATCCAGTTTGCATATTGCGGAAAAATAGGCGCGATTATAAGCTGATAAGAGTGCAGTAGTTGAAACTCAAAGACGAAATTTGAGAGAAATTTTTTTTCCTTCAATGACCGAAGCAACTTGCAGAATATTTGTAACCAAAATAATATAATTCAACTCAACACATACCCATACGCCTCCCTCCTTGCTACAATACAGGGCTTAATGTGGGACGGGGGTCACTGACGAGGAGACCGAAACCTCCGAAAAACCGGTGTATGGCCCTGGAGTACCAACCTCCTTTAGGCTAAAAACATTCATTTTTTGGAATTATTTTGAATGTTCATTACGAGGTTTTAAAAATAGTCGATTTTATGGATTGTTTTGGTCTACCAGCCGAACTCCATCGACTGGAAGTGGTGATGGACCAGTGTCATTGTACACTATGCCATCACCACATACCACATACGCCTCCCTCCTTGTTACAATGCAGGGCTTAATGTGGGACGGGGGTCACTGACGAGGAGACCGAAACCTCCGAAACACCGGTGTATGGCCCTGGCGTACCAACCTCGTTTAGGCTAGAAACATTCATTTTTTGGATTTGAATGTTCATTACGAGGTTTCAAAAACAGTCGATTTTATGGATAATTCAACTCAGTTAAGTGAACGTGTATTGTGATGCTGCTTATCAGGGTGCGCGAGAATGTTACAGCAGTTTTTCCAAAATATTAGTAAACTTATTTCAACACTTGTGCCATTCAAAAACAACAAAAAGCAAGAACATCACAATGCGCTTACATTGAGAGTGCTGTAGTCTTGGCGAGGGAACAGTTCTACGTGTGTTGCTACTTGTCCAGTTTTCATCATGGTACCAGCATTATGAAGCAGTAAAAAAAAATCATCGCTCTAGTATGACGTAACTCGAGACAGTTTCTTCAGAAGCTCCTTTGGAAGAAAAAAATTAACTGAAGCTATATCGTTCCAACGGAAATATAATTGCAAGGTGAAAAAATATCGTGCCATTCAAACGTCGATTTCGTGACAACCGGGAACGGTTAAGCACAACGCTATTAAAAATCTACGGAAAGAGCTTTGACTATTTACTGAAGTACCATTTGAGCGAAAACTATGCTGGGACTCAACAAACTCTTCATTAACAGTAAACAGTGACCGTTTAAATATCACTCATAACGGTTTCTCCAAAGATGTCACAATATTGTTGAAATATATTTTCTTCCAAATGTTGAAGCGCGCCACATCAACGTCTTTGATGGGATGGTCAAAAAGTGAGAACGTTTTGAAAAGGCCTCACTGGTGGTAAATCCAATAAAGTAACTTTCAACCTAGTTTCGCAGCGGGGACAGAACAGAAATTACTTGGCTGTATGATCCTTACAAACGACAGTATCATTAGGGAATATAATTTCGAAAAATTGATAAATAACTCCGACTGTTTTCAAAAACTCGCAATAAACATTCAAAACAATTCAAAAAAAGAATGTCTAAAGCCTAAGCAAGGTTGTTACGCCAGGGCCATACACCGGTGTTTCGGAAGTATCGCCCTCCTCGTCAGTGACCCCGCCCCACGTTAAGCCCTCCATTATAGCAAGGAGGATGACGTATGTGGTGATGGCACAGTGTACAAGACTCTGGTCCCTCACCACTTCTCAGTCAATGGATCTCGGCGGGCAGAACAAAATTAATCTATAACATCGACTGTTTTTAAAGCCTTACAACAAATATTCAAAATAATTCCAAAAAAAAGGATGCACAAAGGTCACGAGGGTCACTGACGAGGAGGCTGAAACCTCCGAAACACCGGTGTCTGGCCCTGGCGTACCAACCTCGTTTAGGCTTTGAGCATTGTTTTTTTTTTTTGAAACACATTTATCACTGAAATTAAGAAAACCTTACTAATTCAAAAGGTTCCTAGGACTATGGGGTTGAAGTAGCGCAATAATCAATGAGGGAGTACATATTGCAACAATTCAAAAGTTCGACTTTCTATAAACCTCGGCATAATCAATTGATATATGAAAATGGAGAAAACTTATCTTGATTAGCTGACGCGAGGTTGATAAAACAGTTGTAGAAATTCGGCTGACGTTTCGGCGACCCGCCTTCTTCAGAGCCTGGACGTATATAGTATTAGTCTATTTGAATGATCGGATGGTCTTATTTATATGCTGCCTAGGTCACGTTAGAAGATCAAACGAAGAAAGGGCGCGAGATCTCGTGTGATGGTGACACATTCTTCCTTCCGGTTCATTTCGGGGTTTTTGGTGTTTATCCAAAATGCCTCAAGAGTTTTGCGCGTGGATGTTTTTGATTCCTGCGCCAGGATTGTGACAGTCACATCAAAATCCTTATTGTTGTGTTTTTGTGCCCTATGTAAACCTAAAGGTTTGGTTTTATCTATTTTAGATTTACTGTCTAGATGTTCTTTTATGCGGACGAAAAGTGGTCTTCCCGTTTCGCCTATATATTCTTCCCCGCATGTTTTACATGTTAGCAAATAAATTGAATTCAATAATAAATTTATCAACCTCGCGTCAGCTAATCAAGATAAGTTTTCTCCATTTTCATATATCAATTAATGAGGGAGTATTTCAGAAAACGAGGCGATAGGCGATGCACTGGTTCGATCCACTCCACCAACAATCTCTTGCAATCAATCAATTGAACACCGGAGAACGCCTTAATACGGCTACCTCCAAAGGATTTGACTCTTCCAACTTTCCAAAAATTCATAAAGCGAGTAAATTCTCGAGAAGCAGCAAAGGCATTACACGAAGTGTTCAATGACATTTGTGGAGGACGAATGCGAGATGCAAGAAGTTAGAAAGGCATAAAAGTTCACTTACACCCACCTCAGCCAGAAATCGATTTGAGTTTCGATTGACAAAGGACACGAGCGCTTGTTCAAATCTGAAATTCAAGAAAAAAATGCGACATTCCCAGGACCCGACTATCGATTAACCTTGGCATTGATGAATTTCGCATTTTTCCTCTACAGTAGACACGAAGTTGTTAACAGAATATTGATGAGTCGTCTCATAAGTTTTGACATTAGAGAAAATAGAACGAAATTTATTAACCGGAAGTGATTAAAACTGCCGTATTTTGGTATCATTCAACTACGTATCAGCTAGCAAACATTATTATATACAGCCTGACTATACTTGCTTG
The DNA here is from genome assembly GCA_019055375.1 of Parelaphostrongylus tenuis. Classification (NCBI taxonomy): domain Eukaryota; kingdom Metazoa; phylum Nematoda; class Chromadorea; order Rhabditida; family Metastrongylidae; genus Parelaphostrongylus; species Parelaphostrongylus tenuis. Next base: position 95,189 of record JAHQIW010003720.1, read on the forward strand.
AAGATGGAACTCTCTCGGAAACAAATTCGCTTGCCACTCAGGCACGGATTCCACGGATGGAAAGCACTAATAAAGGGACGCGTAAGAGTAATGGAGATTGGGCAATGATACGGTTGCAGAAAGAACGGCTAGGAAGTGGTTCGCGAAGTTGTAAGCTAGAGAAAGCACTTTGGACGATCAGTCGCGCTCGGGCTGTCCACAGAAAGTTCCACTAATCTTGCGTGCTGCTTCACTAGCATTTCCCTCTACGCGCCATTCATGCGTGGATAGCAAGCGAATTCGTCCCCACGACAGCTCCATCTTAAAGCAAGTATAGGCAAGTTGTATACTAAAATGTTCGCAATAAAATGCGTAACTAAACGGCACCAAAATCATGCAATATCAATAATTTTTGGTTAATAAATTTGGTGCTTCTCGTTCTAACACGCAAAATTATGGAATGACCCTGATAGCTATCTTGCTAACAACCTCGTGTCGGCTAAATAAAAAGGTTACGGAGTGTACATATCGATTGATTTATAAATAGAAAGAAATAAGTAAACCGTTGCTTGTTGGTGGTGAATCGACAAACGACAGCCGAGTTGTCCCATACTGTCTTTTCTGAACGGATACCACTCAACCAGAAGGAGTGAACGATCGAAGATCCGTCCGAAATTCCAATATGTAAGTCGTCTCCGATCCTATACCTAAAGTTAACAGCTCTAGGACGTCTTCAAGAGTGTTTGTAATTTCTTCTAATTCTAAGGTGTGATATTATACCATTATTTCGAGTGTTTTATTGAGACCGCTCAAATTTCAATAAACCTCATAATCATTATTTGAGGGGCTGTGTGTATCGGGCTGTACAAGAGCCGATTACCAGATCACATGACATGTTGGCTCAAATAATGAGTATATCTAAGGTGTAATATGAAGAAATTGTAGAACTTCTTTATTCTACCTGAAAGCTTGAAAGAAGATCGATTCCCTATGAAAATTATCGTGAAATAAAATGTAAGATGTAAATAAAATATAGTATATATATGCATATCAAATATGATGAATAAAAGCAAAGATGATTGAATAGAACGGATGAAACAAATGAATAAAGAACAACATACTGAAGAAACGTTCCTCGAGAGGGTTTGACGATGATGGCACATGCGAAATCGCCTGTGGGAACGAACGGACACGGCAGTGGTTCGCTACCCAACTGGAAAACTGAAGTAATACGGTTGGTTGCTGATAGCTTCGATAATTCATGCCAAAGAAGGAGTGGTCGCAAAGCGGTGGCCTAAATGGTGGTGTAGTGGTAGCACGCGCCCTCACTAAGAATGGAACCCGGACTCTACTCCCGCGTGAACCTAGTTTTTGCGTACCATTCAATCTTCTACAATGCATGAAATAACAGTCTCTTAGATCTACTCCGTCATAACGGGAAATGGAAGAACCATTCGATATAAATATGACATCTAACCCTTCAGTGACTCTCTTTGAAATTATAGTAATTTGACAAATTTTTTGTTAGCGTTTTGGAGGAAACCTTCAAAATTTCATCTTTCCTTTTCATGCTTCACACTCTTCTATACACCCTCCCGTATTTTTGATGTATATGAAACACTTTCATGACAATGAAGGCCACTTGTTGACTACCACATATTGATGATAGCACTCAATGAGCTGCAATGAGTTTAAAAGATTAGTAGTACATAAATCTGTTGTTTTTGATATCCTCTCATTCCATACGACAAACGAAATTCGTCGTAGGTGGAAATCACAAGACAATGAATAGTTCAGTGAAGTCTCATAAAATGTTCCAAACCTTTCATGGGGTCTGGTATGGCACCTCTAGTGCTAGGCGCACGTTTCGGCTTTATAGCAAGTCCCGTTAGTGGCACATGCCATTCGACTGCTCATCCCTTACTATTATAGGGTATAGACGTCGAAGAAGTTACATTCTGCACTGACAATCAATCACTGCGAAAGAACACCACGTTGAGTGAATTCTTCACTTAAGGCAAAGTGTGCATTATTCGGCGTCGATTTCCTAGTATTAATAGGGGACGAGTAGCCGAACAACGTGTGCTACTTACTGATGAGACTTTCAGAAAGCCGAAAGGTTCGTCTAAATTTCGAGGCGCTATACCAGACTTCATAAAAGGCTTGAAATATTCTATAAAACTATACTGACTTTCCAAGCGAGGTCTCAAAAGTCGACTGGTATACAATGAAAAGCTTGTAAAAAAAAACCCCATCCAAACTGCGTGCGATGCCAGTCCATCGAAACTTATGAATGACATATCGATTACTAATATGTTTTATAGTTCAGACCTCCGCAGACTATGAAATGACTTTTCCCAATCGTTCTATAAGTAATGGCTTTTGAGGTGTCCACATAAAGTGGGAAATGAGTTCTCGTCACAGGGATATGCCCTTCCGTGAAAAAATGTGGATTTTCAAAAAACGTGGGGCTGATTTTTTTTTGCTGAAAAAACTTTAAAAGTCTTGACCGTGATGTATCATCTTTTCGTGATGATATAGGGCACCTGTTATCTTAGAATTACTCCAGAGGTAGCAACAAACCCGCAGTGAACCACTCCTAAGACGAAACATGAATGATCTCCATGGCCTCAGTGGATCGAGAAGCCCTTTCCGTAGACCAACCGCAATGTCAAATAAGCTACCGAATAACTACTAAGAACCTCTCTCTGGCGAAAAAATTACGGAAAACCAGTGCTTTATTGCACAATATATGCTGTTACCAAGGTTGAATATTAACACCGCCAAGGGATAAGTGCTATAACGTCCAAAAAATGAGTGGAACAATGACTTTCCTTGATTACGACGACGTTAGTAAATTCGTTTACATTGAATATAGCTTTTATTTGAAGAAAATCAACAATAACACCGTCTTTCGCTAAGAAAATGGGCAATTACTAGGTATCGACCAGAGCTGCAGATACAAATGTAGCCTGTTTGCACAACGAAAGCCTGAATGGATCCGTACCTCGAAGGCCCGAAGACATCGAGGACATCGGATGTGACGGAGATCAGAAGACAGATGAGATGTGAGCATTTGTGTCTCACAGCCATCATGCCGAAGACATGTCATCATCATGTGGACTGAAACGAGACCATAGTCAAATGTGGAAGCGTAAAAGATGAAGAAAATTAGAGGATCATCCTGAAAATAAAAAAGAACGATATTGAAAAAAGTGAGGCGTGAGTCCAACTCCCGCCTGAAGTACGAAGCTCTACATATCACTACTTAAGATTGTCGGATGTACAATATCATAAAACTGCTAAAAAAGCGGTGAAATAAATAAGAATTCTAGCAAATTACGTCAACCCAGCAGCTATCAGCTTGAGTTCAATGGCGATAGTTCTCGCCAGATCGAACCCGTTAGCGGTAGGTTGCTCACAGCTCCGATACGTTGTATCGCAGAAATTGTGATAGCAGAACAGGAACTGCAGCAACGCAGTGGTTAGCATAAGAACCTGGAAAGGATGTGACGCAGGTTCAACTCTCGCGCCCAGGGTTCAAGGTTTTGTGTATCACTCCGACGTTCATAGGATCTAAGGATTGTATGAAAAAGATGCTGCAACAGGCCTCACGACAACGTCGAAAGAAAGAGCAAGACGCCTCCCGGTGGGTCAAATATTGATCTGATCACAGCAAGAGCCGTTATCTGTCAAATTCAAAGCGACACTTCAACGTTTTCGGGACCAAAGTTGAAGTCTCCGCACGCGGCGCGATTGCCAATATATTTGGTCCGTCTTCAGAATTTCTTTTTTTTTTCTGATGGGCGGACCCCAGCACTTCCACCATTTAATTGTTTTTTTTTCGTCTTTCTCTTTAACATCATAAATTACTGGTAAAGCACATCTTTGTGAAATCCCGAGAAAGCCTAGCTGTGGCGTTCTATAGTGCGTTCGTTGTTGACCAACGGAGAGTGTCGGTGGGGAGGAACGGCCACGTGCCACTCCGCGACGAGCATCACAACCACTCGGCCAAGGCCCCGTTCCTCCTTTATTCATGATATAAGCTTGTGGTGCACAAATAATTCTCATGTGTGAAGAAAGCACTGAAAACTGATTTCACGAAGAAGCGTTTAGAAAAATGCTACTGTAGACTGCATGCGATGTCAGACCATCGATAACTCCCTACAACTTTCGATCTATTAGTGCTCCTTAGAACTTTGTATCGTTATGAAGTTAAAAAATATATAGGATAATGCTCTCGAAGGTGATTAAATGTACATCTGGCCTTTACAATGGCTCGCGGTGGCCTCCTAGTGACCCAAGTCGGTGCTGCTTATCCTCTCGGACAACTTTGAGACCAGTTTAGTACCAATTTACCGACCTCAGAGGGATGGATGGTTTGCTGAGCCATGAGCGCGAGATTGAACCATTGACCTCGTGTGCGAAGCAGAGCACCTCTAACCACTGCGCCTTATGCTATGGAATTATAAAAGAAAATTTCTTCTACGTTCTAAATTATGAGCTTCTTACTTTTATGATATATAACTACTATGATAGCTGTGGTCCAGCGGCTAGCGATTCTCGGCGCGGTTCCACGAGTTCATCCCACTTACCGCAACACTCTCCGGCAGTCAGTGGACTGCGAAACGGACGAGAGAAAGGGACAAAACGACAGAGTGATTAGATCCGGTATGGAGTTCAATCCACGGGCTAAGCACTCCAAGTGCAAAACATCATTTTCTTCTCGAAATCACAGCCCCCTTCGAAAAGGGTTTGAAGGAACCTGCACTGATATTCAAACCACCAAATGATCACTGAAGCTGGCGAAAAACCAAGCACGGCGCGCAAAGGTGAAACGGAATTTCTTCTTGCGTGCCACACAGGAAGGCTTTTTGAGAAGCTGAGCGAAGCACTGAGATTGCCGTTTCTCGAGCTATCAAAGGACTACTGAAACTCTCGCGAAGAGCTGTATACTCCAAAGGCAAAATCCAGTTTTCTCCTCGATGTTACAGCACTGGGGCGCCGTGGCCGAGTGGTTGTGATGTTGGTCACGGCGCCCGTGGAGGCGAGCCCCACCCTCCTCGATTCTCCGGCAGTCAACTACAACGTCCTATGGAACGCCACAGCCAGGCTATACTCGCGATTGCAAGGAGACTCGCTCGACACAACATTCTACGCCGTTCAAGAAGAAGACTGAGAACAAAATGAATGCTTGAAGTATTGAGACTCGCACAGTGAAAAAAACACTGTGATGACGGATCAGATAAAGTACTAAAGAGTTATTGCACAACAAGGAGACTTTCTCATAAAACAAGCCCGAGTCGGAGTCGTCATTTCTTCTCAGCGATCGGATGGCTACGTCCACTGCAAGACAAGCGCTCCATGAGAAAACCACGAATGGGTCAGCTGACCATTTTCGGCTCTGGACTTGGTCTTGAAGGTGTTAACGAATTTAACTCAAGTACCTATACTGAGACACATTTCATCGTAGTTTTGAACAGAAACGAAAACTCGACGGGGTTAAACGAATCCACAAAGCGCTCTTCTTCGCCTCCTCATCGGGTAATGAAGTAATCCGTCTCTTTTAAGGCTTCGAAAAAGGCCTAAATCCGCCTAAACGCCAGTTATTGTGAATAGATAGTACCAATAATCAATCAGAAATGGTTTTATTTGACCGTCCTTGCGGTGTTATGATGGTACAATATACCCAATAGTGTAGAGTGCTGTGCAAAACGTTTGCGTCAGCCGGGATTCGAACCCAGATCTCACTCTTTCCGGGAGCGTATGCTAACCGTTGCACCAGCGACGCTCGTTTTGCACACCACTCTACACTTATAGATAGATAGTACAATAACAACTAGGTGCGTATTCATCAAGAAAGACAAAACAAAGCTAGCACCGACACAAACATGGAAAAACACGAAGAAAAATGACCAACGCTCTTAGATGGGCAGAAATTAGATCGCGGTAAAATCAATCGATACTTATACTACTCGAATTCAATCATTCCTAATTATTACACTGAAATACACTCCTTACTATGAAAACAGAAAAAAAAAACATTAAAGATGTCAAGCAAAGCTTTAATGGAACTCCCGCACCAAATCTGATGACCCAAGGAGAAACTTCGCACCAATGGCAATTTAGGCGCGAAGGAAAAGATTTTAGTCCGCCTATATTTCACTGGCAACTCTCTAATATGAGCTTCTCGTGTATAGTTTAATATTCAGTGCTTTTCGTTGCTCCCCAACACCCTTTTCCGAACAGTAATAAGAGCTATGGTGGCGTCTTAGCTCGACTAACAACAAGATTACTAAGAGAATCAATGATGCTAAAACTAAAAGTGCAGCTCTTTCGTCTCAGAACTGAGCTGAAACTCTTGCGAGACTGCTTATTCGAAAATTTGGAAACGAGGATATTTTCCTTCATTAGCTGAGATTTCCTGTCAGACTTGTACATTATACTCCAAAAAAAGACAGACCAGAGTTGTGAAAGGGGATGTTGCTCAGCAATCCGTCAGACAACACAAAGATGCTTGAATAGGAAACTGGTACAACTAAGAACAAGCTCATTCAGTTTCTTTGAGTGCTTATAGAAACCCATAAGAGAGTCGATAATTTTAAGTGCTTCTAATTTCTTTCTGCGAATGAGATGACGCCAACTTTATTACTTTCTCGGTAGAAGATTTGTCATAAAGGAACAATACGGTAGGTAGGAAATTACGGATTGAATGGATATTCTAAAATTCAACCGCTTCAAGCGATGGTATGAATTTTCAGATATACCCTTTGATGTGACAGACGCGGATACTAACCACTATACTACCGAGGACGCTTGTCTCCGCAGACACTCGAGCTGATACGTCAACGTGGAATCGCACGAGCCGCAGGCAACCGAAACCTTACGTCCGAACTTGCGAAACGATGCAGAGAAGCGATAAAAGAAGACCTTAAAGAAAGAAGAGCAGCAGTTATGGTAGAAGCTGCAGAAGCTGGGAAGAGCATTCGCAAAGCCCAGCGAGGCTTCGCCAACTATAAGACCAAGATGATTGCACTCCGATACCCTGATGGGACACTTACAGCTTCCAGAAGGGCTATGGGGAAAATCATCCACCAGTACTACTCGGATCTCTTCGTTAGCCATGTTCTCTTACCTTCATATAAATTGAAAGAGGACGAATATGTCGTTTCCACCGGTTCTTCCTTCCGAAATCCGACATGCTATATCGTCGGTGAAAAACAGAACAACACCCGGTCCAGACAGGATTAGACCAGAACACCTGAAGAACCTGCCGCCAGTTCTCATCAACACCCTGGCTCGGCTCTTCACTCGCTACCTGTCAGAATGCAAGGTCCCTATTCAATGGAAAACCAGCAAGACCGTATTGTTGTTCAAAAAGGGAGACCTTCACGACATAGGCAATTATCGCCCAATCTGCTTGCTGTCCGTTGTCTATAAACTCTTTACTCGAGTCATCCTGAACAGGATTGACAGAACACTGAACGAAGGACAGCCATGCGAACAAGCAGGGTTCAGAAAAGGATTTAGTACCATGGACCACATACACACGATCACAAGACTCATTGAAGTTTCGCGAGAGTACAAACAACCACTCTGTCTCACTTTTATCGATCTGAAAAAAGCCTTTGATTCAGTGGAAACAGAAGCGGTTATAGAGGCTCTGGATAACCAGGGCGTCCCTACTCGGTACATAATGATCCTTCGTGAGCTTTATAAAGATTTCACGACCAGAATCTCTCCATTCTACAACAATATCACCATTGACGTAAGAAGAGGGGTTCGACAAGGCGATACAATATCGCCAAAACTATTCACTGCCACCCTACAAAACGTCATGCGAACATTAGAATGGTACGAAATGGGAGTGAAAATTGACGGTCGACAATTAAACCATCCTCGCTTTGCTGACGATATCGTTCTCATAACACCAAACATCAGCCAAGCGGAACGAATGTTGACTGATTTCGATAACGCCTGTGGAAAGATCGGTCTTTAACTGAATCTAACGAAAACAATGTTCATGAGGAACGGATGGGTTTCTAATGCCCCATTCACGCTCAACGGAACGACAATTTCCGAATGCTCCAGTTACATCTATCTAGGTCGTGAAATCAACATGATGAACGACCTAGCCCCAGAGTTGAGCAGGAGGAAACGAGCGGCTTGGGGAACGTTTAAGAGCATCGAATATGTAGTGAAGAGGACAAAGAACATCCGACTCCGTGCCCACCTTTTCGACTCGACAATTATCCCTGCCCTGACGTATGCAGCAGAAACCTGGTCGCTACGTAAGCAGGATGAAAGATCACTTGCCGTTATCGAACGCGCAGTCAAAAGGTCGATGCTAGGAGTATCTCGTATTTCGCAAATGAGACAAAGGATCCGAACTTCCGACCTACGTCAACGATCGCAAATCAGAGACGCCGTTCTACACGCCAGGATATCGAAAATAAGGTGGGCCGGACACGTGATGCGCTTCAACGACAACCAATGGACGAGAGCCGTTACCGACTGGATTCCTCGGGACGTCAAGCGCTCTAAAGGAAGACCACTGACCCGTTGGTCCGATTTCTTCACGAAAGCGATGGAAGAAAGATATGATGCTCAGCGAATTCCTAGAGCAAGGAGGACCCACTGGGCTACTCTTGCACGCGATAGGGAAAAATGGAAGAGTTGCTGGTACCCGCTCGAGTCACTCGACGATCAACGGGACGACAGGTGATACAGGTGATACCCTTTAATGTAGAGTGTGCCAAACTTTGATGCTCAAAACTTTCGCGTTAGGCGTGACTCAAACCCTTATCTCACTTTATCCAAGATCGCGTGCTCTAACTTGTTGCATTACTGACGCGAAAGTACTGCACATCACTCTACATTATAGGGTATATTTGGAAATTACTGATTACTTCGAAAACCCAAAACCCACAAAGCCGAATAAGTCGATGCAACCACCTTTTCTTGAATTTGGGCGGCCCATCATCATTTATAGTGGGGCCCCACACAGTTGCCATTCGTTTCTCCCTCGCGCAGCCGTCGTCCATGGTGATGGTCTGCCTCGAGCATGTGCCGTACGCTAGGCCCCTTCATGAATCCAAACTCGTTGCCGTCTGCGGATGCAGTGACTTCCAAGAGCGCTCTTGCATCTCGCAATGCATTTTTTTTCGAATCACCTATAATGAGAACGCAACATTTACAGGTTTCTAGAATGGTATACGAAATTCCAGAGTGGTGAAAAGGGTATACGTATTGATGGGAAATTTTTATCACACCTTCGTTTCGCGGACGGCATCGTCATCTTTTCGAAAACAACCAATGAAGTGGAGACGATGCTTGAGAAACTCAACGAACCGGGATAAAAGTTTGGCCGCATGAAGACCCAGTCCATGAAAATCCAACGGTGCAATGGTAAAGAAGCCGAAATGGATGGTTCTATGAAGAAACCACCTCGTACATGTATCTTGGTGTGCAATCGACACGGAAAGTAACTTGAAGGAGGAACTAGACAGAAGGAGGAGAGCAGCAGGGACCGCATTCGGGATTCTCAAAAAAACCACTGATCAACTACCGGACCCCAAACTCCGCGCTTACTTTTTTGATTAAACGGTCCTCTCAGCGCTCCGGTACGCAGCTGAAGCGTGGGCTGATACTTCGACCACGTCAAGACTGCTACGAACAAGTCGCAGAGCGCCTGAAGGATGTCTTCTCAAATTCAGTCGGCGCACACAGCACCTGCCCAGCTTGCGTAACTCAGATCTCCGGAGTCTACCACGTCTTCGTGACCCAGAGGTGCACACATCTATAGCGAAACACGGAAGGGTCGATCATATATTAAGGGGAATAGACAGCAGATGGACGAAGAGAACCATAGAGCTGATTCCACGGTAATGTACGCGTCCTCAAGGACGACCACCTACACGTTGGGTGGACTTTCGTAAGAAGATTTAATCAGCTGTACTTGCAGCTGTCGATATTTTACAGATCGCGGTATGACACTCGCACCAGCCGCCATGATCAGATCGAACCATCACCGTGGACGACCATCGCGAGACAAGGGATAGAAGAGCATATTTGCTGGGGTCCACACAACTACTGAAGACGGACCGTCCAAGTATCCGAGTAAGAATGGAATCGTTCCAAACATTTCAAATAAAGACGGATTCCTTTTTTAACTCCAAATGTAGTGCTTTTTGTTGTAATCTGGACAAGTGTCTGTTACTGCTGTTCAAAGCTATTTTAGAGAATACTGTCACCTCAATGAACGGTTAGTGCGAAAAGTTGGTAAGATAACGATTATCAGTGGGCTTGCATAGGCGTGAAAGTGCTGTGTGAAGAAATTCTCCATTGGATGAAATATCCATATCTGGTACAGCATCATATTGAAAGTGCACGAACATTGTAACGGATATTATCCACTTTCAGCGATAGAAATAAAGCAATAAGGAACTGGTACGCGATGGAATTGCTTATTCAGCTCCATTCGGCGTTAATGAAATATTCATGATACGGCCAACAACTCTACAGCGGTGACGGGGTTTCTAATTTGTCATTTACGGGACAAACAATAGGAATTTTTTATGCTACAATTCTGAAAATTCTCGCTATGGTATTGACAGTGAATGAAATTTGAAAAAAAAAGCATCACACAGTGCATCGATCACTGCTGTAATACGACTTGAACAGTGAAAGAAATGTTTCTTTGCATAGTTTTTACTTTGTGGTGAAGCTATCCTTCAAGAAGATTTGCTCTAAGTAGTCCTTTAATGCACTGCAGTTCAAACGTATGAACATGTTTCAATGTGAACCATCGAAGAAAAAGTTGGAATTGTACTAAATATAGTTTGTGCAACTTGTTCTCTATTAAGATCCAGCAATGCCTGCATGGGAGCCTTATTTAGGTACAGAATGCCGGAGAGTTTTAAACTCTGGATATTAGTGAATTGTGTCAATCACTCACTGTAAGGAATCCACATTCCAAACTCTTCACACTGATTTTCCAGTCATGTGCACAAATGAGTCATATTTGTAGAATAGTTTGAATCCATTACACAGAACGTGAGTTTACCATAACAATACCAACTTTTGCTTTGTTTGCACACCGTGGTGAAACTGCGAAGAATTCACGGCGCTCCATAAACATCCTTCTTTATTAGAACTTGAAGCCTTTGTAAAGGCGACTAAGACTACGTTTGCTCATAGCATTTCAGTCGCGTTCCTAAAGAACATCAGTCTTTTATCTCATTTTAATACATTGACAACTCCAGCAAAGAGGGATTTGTGCTTTAGGCTAAAAGTTATTGTCTTGGCCTAGTTTTCTCTTTGACCATATCTTATGCGATTTTCCAATTTGCTCCTTATTTTGGATGTATTCTGGAAGCTATCTTGTTCCCTCCTGTTCCTTATACTGTTATTGTAATTCTGAAGAGGTTCTTAGCCATCACGTACCGTCACTACCAACGGAGGAGAATTTCTAGTCACACAGTCTAGCACACGGAAACTTAATGGGAACATTAGATCTTGACGAATGCAACTTTTACTTCTTACAAATACAAGATTGACTTCCAAGAACAATCCACATTGAAAGTTGAGAATTGTTTTTGTCCATCGATATCTTCTTCTGATTATTTTACAAAAGTTTCGACGTTTTATCGTTTACACGCTCTTTTGTTCTGAGAAAGCTAAGATTTTATGGCTCAAATACACAAATGAGATGATGGGAACTCAATGTTATACGTGGCAAACGAGGTATTGGAACACTCAGTAAATTTCTTTTGTGAGATAGCTTCACATGAACCGATTTAAAGCAACATTCAACCCACATTTATTTTCGTTACGTGATTTTTTTGTGAGTTTGGATGGTAGGATGTGCTATAGACGTCGCCTTGAAGAACTTTGCTTCGTAGCCATTGCGTTGGAAAGCACTCAAATCTCTGAAAAGTTAAGAAGTTGCAGGAACATTTCCCACTTGACGTTACCGACATTCCAGTGCTGAGTTTCGAACTTCCTGTTGCCTTACAAGTGATTTTATGCAAAAAGTAGAAAACTTGTTTCGTATTAGGTGTACGATATTAACATTTTTTAGTAGCTAATACTGTGTAATCTTGGAAACATGGAGAGTCTTCCGACAAGACTTCTAATGGTTTTAATGGTAACACCTGCGGAGGTTCTGTGTTCTGGTGTGATGTCACCAGGTCAAGGTAATGAATAGGTAATAGATAAGTTGCTGCTGTGGTGCAAAATTTTCATTATTAATTGTTAGGCTGCAAATCTCAATCAGAATCATAACATTTCATCACTGCTACGGAACTGCGGAATTCGAACTGTAATTTAAAATTCTCTTTTTTCAGTAGGAATAAAGGAGTAAGAGAAATACTCTGATAAACCTATTTAACAGAATGATTTGCTTTTAATGCTTAGTACAAGGACGGCGATATATTGTTGCAGCGAGATCTATGAACTTCGTCGTCACAGGCTTCACTTTGCTTGTTAATATGGCTTACAGTGCTGACCCTAATATTCGCGCAATAGTTTCTGGCATTGCAGCAGACAAGGATTCAGCTCAATCCTTAGTATCACGTCTTGTAATGCAAACAGTGAGTTTGTAGCTCTCAAATTTTTAGTTTCTTGATAGAGGAAATCTGAGAAGGCTTAGGACATGGGCTCAAATTCTTTGTGAAATATGATTTTCGAAAATAAACTTACTTCATATGCATCTAATTAAACTCTGCTAAATGTTGCTTTTTAGGTTTTCAATGTTCTGGAGCAACAAGGCCGTAGCGCCCTGCTCCCTGATGCAATAATATCAAGCATTTTGGGACAACTTAGGGTTCAGATCAACTACAAAGCCCTAGAATGCAAAGAAGCAACAGTTCTCACAAATCAGAAAGAAAGTGAGTTTTCAAGCCTTAAGCACTAGTACTTCATTGTGATTAACCAGTATTCTACGGCGTTCAACAAGAAGACGATGAACAAATTTCAAGGCCAGAAATACCGCGATCTGCACAGCGAAAAAAAGCGTGAAGACGGATCAACAAAAGCGCCAAAAAAGTAAAAACGCCAGTACTTGAGTGCGCAAATGCAAGATATAGCGAAACTTGAAAGTACCACATTGTTTCTAATGATACTACGAAAATCAGCTAATGATGGGGATGTGAAAATAAGATAGGTGTGGAATAAGATAACAAAATCATTTGATTTCCGCAAGTTTTGGCTAATTCGAAATTAACACTTAGATGGATACATTGACCATATTTCACAGGTGTTACGGGCCATAGCATTATTTTCATTCTTCTCTCTCCTACCTAATCGCTTTCCGTGATGGGTGTTTTGTTTCAAACATTGTGATGTCCGTGAGGTCCAGTTGAGTGTCTCTAAATTTGCTCTTCCCTGCGAACAGAAATGGTTAACTGTCCACGAACAAATGCGTCAACGTTTCAATAGTCATTCATAGAAACGCTTGCATTATTCTAGAGCCCATTCGGGCAATCCCTTTGTCTATGTGTCGTCTGTTCTTCTCCCTATCCATATATGTTTAGCTGTCAAAGTGAATTCTTTTAGATTTCAGAGATGCGATAGGTATTGATGATGCCACTTAAATTCAGAAAAAATGTTTCATGGGTGCTGCGTGATAATCTTGAGTTGCTTAGAGCACCAGTAGCGCCTGCTGTAAAGCATAGCTCTGAGAGATCCATTGTGGTGAATGTTCAGTGGCTTTTATTGCTTGTTCCCTCAATGCTGTCATGCGTTGTACTTCCAAGTTGCGACGGGCTGAACTTGAAACTGTGTGAACGGACAAGAGCACAAAGTTCAAATCCTTTATATGGGTTGCACCAAACAACCTATAAGATACATATATTACTATAATAATATAATAATATATACATGATTGTGACATAGCGTTGTATACACATTCCTATGTGAATATGCATGATTGAATGATGAGATGTATCGTCGTCTGACGATACTACGAATGTTTTTGGACGTGAGGAGCATGACTGAGCGGCGGAGCCCGTTTATGTTGTTATGCACACTCCGGATTAACAAGCACCAACGGTTGGTTCCAGTGGGTGATTATATTGCAATATGAAAGCAGTGGGGTCACTACTGATGATATATGAGCAGAATCCCTTAACCGCGGTGTAAGGCCGAGCATAGCCTAAGTGAGTTCGCTCCGCCGCGGAAGTCATTTGTTCCGTTCACAATTCTAATGAGTTCATTTGACGATTATATGAACGCAATCTTAGGATAGCAATTAGATACACAACGAGATTGTGTGTAGAGAGCAACAATGGATCAATAACGATTTGAACTGATGATGTCCGGGTGACGTCACACGACCGTTCGGGTGATGTCCGGCGATCAAAGTGACTGTTGAGGTTGGCGGCATCCCTCCCCACTTTGCTTGGACCATTTCTGGCTAAGGTCTTCGATCCTCTGCGATGCCATTTGCTCTCTGAGGTCATGGACCATGAGCGCTGCCTAAATTATCATGTAATTCCAGAAAAGATAGCAAAACTGCCTTGGGAGGTTTGTTATATCAATTGACCCAAATAAGTGAGCACTTGTTTTAACGGTCTATTTACTGAGTTGTGGGTTTTTTTTTTCAAAAAACGTCCCATGCTGCTATCCTCCTACTTTCTTTTTCCACCCTCCTCATGCTATGTTGAGAGAGAGTCCATGTACACGGCCAAAATGATTCCTCTAATCAGAATACCATCGAACTCAATCTCTTTTCATTCCTACCATGTGTATCAATTTGATTGCGCCTTCTTTTTCAATTTGTGCCCTGCCTGGACTGCGTTCTGTTGCGTTGAGCTCGTTACTTACTTAGAACGAACTGTGCAGACCCCAGCACATTTTCCATTCGTCTCGTCTTCTCGCGATTGCCGTCCATTTCGGTGGTTATATTCGAGCATGGCTACTGGGGCGAGTTTCATATGGTGATCTCTTGAATATCGGGAGATACGAATACACCTGATGCGAGTACAGATATAAATACAGCTCATTAATTTTTCTTGGGAATACGTCTGCCCAACGTTTAGGTGGTCGTCATCGGGGGCGAGTAAATTCTTGTGGCGTCTACTTCACAGTTCGTCTCGTCTATCTATCATGTGATCTTTTTCTGGAACGGTAAAGGTTAGTGTAGAATTTCTCTGTTATCAATTCCATATCATGACGGAAAGTTTTCGTAGTCACAATTTCGTTCACAAACGCTGAGAACGAAGCACTTCAATCACACAGATTCCGACGGCACTTCTTTAGATCAGATCTTTCTTGTGCTGTTTCTATTAGCTTCTCAAAAATCCTACCCACTCGAGAAATACCAAATTTTTCAATTTCTGAAGTTTCTGAAGATGCAGGTGCGACAGCAAGCATGAGAGGAGACACAACATAAAGGCACAATAATTTCAGCACCGAGAGCAGGAGGCCACAAACTATGAGTACTGCTCGGTACTGCTCGGAACCCGATTAACATTCTACCTTTACAAAAAGAAAATTTCAGATTAGTGAGGACATTATATACAAAAAGGATAACCAAAGGATTCATAGTAGGTACTGTCCGACATTGTCGTACAGTGTACTACATGTGTTATCCACCAAGATTACTTTTCAGGCGTGGTACAAATTTTGGATTAGGCACAATCAGTTGAGCAAACATTATTTCGGCGTATATTCTGCTCATCCACACCGTGTAGGTGGTCATCTAAGACTTATGGGACCACCATCTCAGCCTTGTTCGAACCTCGTTCGACTACAAATAGCGCTTGGCATCGTTTAAGCATACGCATTCTTTTGCGAATTTGTGAACAAAGGAGCGTATACGTCTTGCATAAAAAGTCTGTTTTACTGTTGTGGCAACTATGCCTCAAGAATACGGCTTTTCCACCAATTTGTTAACATTCTCATATGAAAGAAGTTTACCAAGGCAACATCATATAGCCAAGGCCGCATGTTGCAGTGGATATCAAGTCACTCCATCAGAATACAAACAATAAACGTATCAATAAAACAATTTTACCAAACCTTCATTGTGATAACCACGTCGTCACTCTTTGAAGAATTTTTTGGAAGATGTCAACATAGATAGAAGGTGGTGATAACGAGATCATACATAGAAGATAGTTGACGAACATAACGAGCTGGTTGAGACGAGAAAGGCATGCGCACTCCCAGCACTCTGTTATGCAGCGGAGACATGGGCTGATACTTTGATCAAGTCAAGATTACTGCGAACAACTCAATGAGCGCTTGAGCGATGTCTCCTGAAAAGCAGTCATCACTCACGACACCTAGCCGGCATGCGCAGATAAGATCTCACATATTTATCTCATCGATTCCGAAACATTTTATATCGATAGCGAAGCGTAGATGGGCCGGCCCATATAGTATGAAGATCAGACCATAGATAGACTAAACGAACTATGAAGTGGATGCCACGAGAATTTACTCGCCGACCACCTACACGTTGGGCCGACGTATTCACTAGAGGAGTTAATTAGCTGTATTCATATGTGTATTCGCGTCAGCTGTATTCGTACCTGCCGATATTCGAGAGATCACCATATAATATTCTCTCTAGTGGCCATGCTCGAAAGAAATCACCGCCATGAACGACGATCGCGCGAAGACGAGACGAATGGAAGATGTGTTGGGGTTCGCACAACTCTTAAAGACAGACCGTTCAAGTATTCAAGTGAGTAAGTAAGTATGCAATACTTATGAACATATAAATTGATTGAAGGTTCGCGGTGTTTACTCCATATCATGGTACGAGTTTGCGTGGATGCATTTCCGCCACCTTTTACCAAGGAGGATAGCGGGACATAACGGTCACGTAATTCTCTACGGCATTCCATCTGAAAAATGATTTTTATAGCTAAGATTCGTTATGACCAATGGCAGGTGGGTGTGCTGTAATCGGATCTAGCTTCAATGTCCTCTTCCTTGCTTGCATAGCTTTTGGCTTCATTGATGGCGGAAACGCTGCATGACGGACATTCTAAAATGTGCGTGTAAATGTTGAGGAATCTATACCACTTCTCGTTTTGTTTTCCTAGTGTAAATTATGCATAATCCGAATATATATTCAACATTTCAAAGCATTTGTCAGTCTCTTTCTTGTAAGCAGGTGATAAAGCAATCGTTTATACGAGTAAACTCGGTGGACGCATAATGGAGTTTCCATATTAAGCCTCAAGCTTTGTTGTCTAGCTGAGCCATGATTGATTCTTTGATGTGAATGATATATCGTTCCGATCGGCTAAAGATTGAGCAGCTGCTACACCGATTTTAAAGGGTCATCAGTAGTTGGATCAACAAGTTTGGAGAAATTTGTTTGAGAATAGACGGAAGGTGATATAATTGATTATTTGAATTTTCTCATTCAGAGGAAGTCCTGAGGTAGGAATCCCGTTTTTTGGTGTTCATTACCTACCTATTAACCTGATCTAATATAATTGATCCTGAGGTTCCCGCAGAATCTAGTAATCATGCTTAACTCAAAATTAAATAAGCCATATAGAAAAGCTGGAACTAGTTCAATGAGTATAAAGCGGTAGGTAAGAGGACGTCTTCAGATTGACATATATTGGTAACCAAAGACGATATTTGCAGAATGGCGACTTTTAAAATATTACAAGATGATTTTTATTTTCAATTCTTCTTTCCAATCCTAGAAATTGCGACCCTATAGTATCTTTAATTGGTTTGTCCATTTCTGGCATTGGAGACTCCAACAGCAAATATATATAAATGATTTGTTGTTGCAATCACTTTTTGTGCTGGTAGTAGAACACGGCTGTTTCTTTCTCATTATCTGTATCGACAGGAAAGTAGTAATTGAATGATACTAGTTTCTAATAACGCGATACGTGACGCGGGGAGAAGACTCTGTGAGGAAAAAGGCTCGGTTTGCGTACGAATTTGCAGATACGTAATAAAAAAAAAAGGCGAGAAAGGCTAAGCTACAGATATTTCATCGTACAAACCTTTCCTCACAGGTGACAAGAGCTTCTGTTTTAACTGCATGCGTCATTCTTCTTGCCTTTCAACACTTATGAAACATGAAATGGAATTTGGTGCGATCTGAGACTTCAAAATGTGAGACTGGCTCGAAGGAGATTGCCCCAGCATTTTAGAGGTACACTGTGAGAAACAATGTCTTGCCAACTGGGCGATTTATCCTTTTTCGGTCTTCCGACTTAACCGTGTGAAACCTTTTACAGGTTTTCTTCACAACATCATCTAAAAAAATTTTCGTTTTAGCATCGTTTCTCGAGAAGTTGATCAAGATGCTGACTCAAACACGATATCTAAACCATATTAAATACGAAATTATAGACTGAAAATTGACTGTCCGCTAAAGACGTATTGACCAAATTTTTTTGAACTGAGAAGTAGATACGAGACTGTTTAGGGATTAGTTGTCCATTTATGTTCGCTACTGCCATCGACTGATGTGATAATGATCTGGTAAGGCCCACGATTATCTGAGGATTTTAAAAAGTATTAAATCAATCAACATTTAAGAAACGTCTACGCAGATGAACAAAAATCCTCAAGCAGCGTCGAAACCACTTGAAAATTCAAAAACCTTTTGCGATGATGGATTTATGTCATTCTTGGTAGACACAACTACATAAATAAGGAAAATTATGCATTCGCTACCATTCATGACAGTTATGAGTAGAATTTTGCCGAACGTTCTAAGTGCAAACTGTAGATGAGGCTGGCAAAAAAAAAAAAAAAATCTTGGCATAGCAGCCAAACTGTCGTAGGGAGGATGGAAAGTCCAATATTTGTCTAAAGAGCTGTAGATTGATATGCAAAACATACAACCACATGAGGAAGTCAGAGAATGTAGTGATAGTAGACGGTGTCTTCGGTGCTGCTCTGGTAGCACGCGTTCCCGGTATGAGTGAGACAGGGGTTCAACTCCCGTTGAGGATTAAATGTTTTGCTTATCATTGAGCGGCCCTGAATTTATAACAACGTTAAACCCTACTACTAGAGCGCCAAAAAATTCCTGTAGATTATAGGAATTCATACCTTTACACTCGACTGCTTTTACAGACCTCGCTCAAAGTGAAATATAATGTGA
This sequence comes from Parelaphostrongylus tenuis, assembly GCA_019055375.1. Classification (NCBI taxonomy): domain Eukaryota; kingdom Metazoa; phylum Nematoda; class Chromadorea; order Rhabditida; family Metastrongylidae; genus Parelaphostrongylus; species Parelaphostrongylus tenuis. Next base: position 114,267 of record JAHQIW010003720.1, read on the forward strand.
TTACATACCTTGATCCTTTCATGAGGTCTGCTATAGCATTTACATAGTGCTAACTACGTGTTTCGGCTTCACAGCCCATCAGTAGCATGGTGCCTTTGGGTTCATTTAATCCGTGAAACACGCGTCTAACACTATATAGGTGCCATAGGAGACCCTGTGATAGGCTTAATATATGTTAACAGATTATATAAGGACCAGTTTTTCTTCCCCTTTCTCAAACCTCTTCTGCAAAAGCAAAATAATCTACCAACTTATTGTCGACAGAACTTCGATAATTTGCAGAACAATTTCTGTTTTTTTCAATGTCTTACGTGTTGTAGCAGCGTATAGTGGAGAACTTTGAAATGTTTTAAATAACGTGCATAATTCTTACTGTAACCCCAAGACTATCAAAACTTTTACGTTGAGTTTTATCCCATTTATTACGACAAAATCGGGCCAATCTAAGAAAGAAGAACAACTATTGGTAGAATTTTTAATACATGCTTCAGAGGTAACATATCATATCTTTGTGCAAATCATTCTATAGCGTTATAGTATAGATGGAGAGAAGCTCATGTTATTTTCATAAATATCTGACTTGATATCTGAGACAAATCTCTGAATAAAGAAGTTACTTGCAGCTCAAGAAGTTAAGATGAAACCACACTGCATCATTGTCGGCAGCACGGTAACTACCTTATGTGATGCAGATACGGCAGCAGCAAATCCAGCTATGAAAAAGTGTAATATAGAGATGGGCACGATGATAGCAGCTATAACCAATTACACGACAATCTCAGGATCTGTGACGGTCTGAACAGCTTTTTTGATAGAACTTTGTTTCAAAAAGCCTTTGTAATCTGACAGCTATTTTAAGATTTCACGATGTCTGCTATGACACCTCAAGTGCTATACATACGTCTTGGCTTAATCTAGCAAGGCGTATTGATAGCACGTACCTTTCGGTTCAGCCAATCCCCTACATATAAGGGAATCGACGCTGAACATGTTATACTGCACATAAGGTGGTAAGATAACCCGACACTGCAGTGATAAGAAATTTCTGCATATCAAGTGGTAAGGGACATTGCAGTGATTAACAGTTAACTGCCCATGAGCTGGTAAATCGAACAGCATTTTTATATTTGACTATTTTCTAGGACCTCACTTGCAATTTAATACATTCCCTTGTCTTTCTTTGGCTCAGCAAACACGAGTTTGTTAATATGCGTGTGTTTTCTACATAATAATACAATAGAGACGTATTGGTGGCTAACATTTCGGTAGTCTTGCCTTCCTCAGAGCCTGAAAGAGTCATACCGACGTGCATGAACTTACTCAAATACTGTCATAGCTAAATTAGAAAAAAAAAACAAACGAACATTTATACAATTCCAAATCTCTGCTATCGATCGCTCTTTTACAGACCCGCTCAAAACGATATGCTCTGATAAGGATATGACTTGTTTTGAGCCGACAGGTCTAGTGCTATATAAGCGCCTGTTTCGTCCCATTGGGACTCATCAGTAGCACACTCCCTCGGCTCCGTCGATCACTTTAGGCTGAATAATCTTCTAATGAAATCGATGCCGAGTAGAAAATAATCTTCCACAGTCGGATGATGGTTTACCTGTTGCAGTGACCGGCAGTCGAGCTTGCGGCTTCTATAATGAATCATACCTCTTCTATCAATTCTTTTTTTCACTCAACGTCGACGATTCTATTAGAAGAAATTTAGCCGTTTTCCGTCTGAATTTTAGAAATTTTAGAATTTCCGTCTCACCTTTGCGCGCCGTGCTTGGTTTTTCGCCAGCTTCAGTGATCATTTGGTAGCTTGAATATCAGTGCAGGTTCCTTCAAACCCTTTTCGAAGGGGGCTGTGATTTCGAGAAGAAAATGATGTTTCGCACTTGGAGTGCTTAGCTCATTGATTGAACTCCATACCGGATCTAATCACTCTGTCGTTTTGTCCCTTCCTCTCGTCCATTTCGCAGTCCACTGACTGCCGGAGAGTGTTGCGGTAAGTGGGATGAACTCGTGGAACCGCGCTGAGCATCGCTAGCCGCTGGACCACAGCTATCAGAGTAGTTATATATCATAAAAGTAAGAAGCTCATAATTTAGAACGTAGAAGAAATTTTCTTTCATAATTCCATAGCATAAGGCGCAGTGGTTAGAGGTGCTCCGCTTCGCACACGAGGTTAATGGTTCGATC
>JAHQIW010003721.1:0-96595 GCA_019055375.1 Parelaphostrongylus tenuis
ACTATACAGTGTTGTACACTGATTGCTCTTGACTGGTATTTTCATGATATTATAACTTTATTTCGAGTGTTCATTAACAGACCACGTGATATGTTGGCTCAAATAGTGAGGTGAGTAGGACATTCCTAATTGGCTGTTCTAAAGTTCACGTTTTCCGTAAACACGAACGCTCATTGAATGCGGACAATAACATGTGATAAGTTCTTCAGTGTGTAGCGAGCACCGATACCTTTGATTAATCCGGCAGAGGCAGGGTGCCTTTAGAATATATTTACACCTTGAAAGAACGGAGATACATCGTTTCTTTCGTTCCAAGTTCAGTACTCAGAGAGGCACTAAAATGCAGCCTTTCTAGCCTAGTGACACCCGAGGTCGGCGACCCGTTATGAGGCGGACATGGAAGAAAAAGCATATAACTATCATTGGTGGTGTGGATTATTTTTCAGGATCATATCACAATATTTTTCTGCCTAGAGCAAGATATAAACCCATTGTTCCATATTGGTTCGATTTTAGGTGGAAGTCAATTAGATGGACTAAAAATTGATTTAAACCATTAAAAATAATGCTTTTCCATATAAGTGGAAATGTAGTGCAGTAGCTCAACCGCCAGGACCGAGCGATAAACTTCAAATTCTTTCTGCGAATAAGAAAATTACGGAAGCACACCTTGTAGAAGATTATCACGGTGTATACAGTAATATTTATCTTACGTGAATTATATGAACGACAAGTAAGCCGTGCAGAAATTAAAATTCCACAGCGTCTTTGATAGGTATCGATACTTATTGCTCTCAAAACCAGAAAAAAACAGGATTTTCCAATACATTCTCACCTAATGCCAGTTTTAATGTGAAATATTCCGAACGATATAGGTATATACGGTCTGAAATATAGTTCTGAGACTGTCCATTTTTAGCGTTTCATTTCTTTCAGAATATTGATAGTCATAAAAACTTTCGTTTGAAGGAGGAGTCTAGAGAAAATGGAAAATAGGATTGTTTGCTTTCACAAATGAAACAGCAAGGCACGATTATACGATAATAACAGTGTTCATTACTCATTATGGTAGAGTTGGCCCACTCGATTAGCAATAGATTTCTTAGGAAAGATTGATAACCAATTACCGAACATTGCACGCATCACTGCCGTAATACACAGGGTGTGGAAAATGTTGTGGTAATTTTATATTTTCTTAATTTCAGCGCTGATGTTTTTTTCTTCATTTATGCTGATAATTCCAATGAATTTTCTATTTAATCTTAGTCTAGAATGTGTTTCACTTGGCTCTCCGTTTACAAGAGCGCTCAAGTTAACGTTTGTAAAAATCAACGTATTGCAGTAGTTAAGTTGCTCAAGATGGGAGTGAAAACGGCTGGCATTGCTAAAATTGGCTGCTTTCGAACCAGTGAGTATCTTTGGGGCCGTGAAGCGTTCTAAAGAGACTGAAGGAACTGAGGACCGCCCGCGAAAAGATCGTGCTGCAGCCGCATTTACTCCAGTAAAAATTTGAGATCCGTTGCCAAATTCAGCAAATTCGAAGCACTTGATACGCAAAATGCAAAAAGCTTGTGCAATATGAGCGGAGAGTCCGAAGCATTGTCGCAAATAATCTGAGGCAGCGCAGTTATAAGATCTCTCGTGCTCACTTATCGACAGAAAGATTGATCATTAGTGTTTCTTGTCGAAGGTGCTTTTCAAAAGTGACAGATGACGACAAATTCGCTGTCGAACCGCTCCACATTCGCCAGAATCGACTTCGACTTTTCAAAAATGGTCAGTTGAAGCTCGCAGTAGCGAAAACCATGGGCCGCAGTTATTTTCCGGCCTTTGTGATAGTCTAGGCCGACATTTGCTCCACCGGAAAGACGCCGTTGGTCTCCATCAAAGGAAACGTCTACAACGCTGCCAGCTATCAGCAACAAGTTTTACGCGGCATACTGGAGCCTTGGAGTACTCAGCATTTAGGCTCTGACGGATTTACGCTTCATCGGGACTGGGCTCCTGCGTACTCAGCCCACCCAGTGATTGCCATCTGTCAAGAGCTACTTCCGAGCTTTTGGGAAAGAATATTCGGCTATAATATTCGTGACTTTTAACCCAATAAATTACTACGTGTGTTCAAACTCCGGCATAGATGCGCTTGAAAGGCATTGACACGAGCTTGGGATGGAAAAAACCACATGAAAAAATTCTTGCAGAGATTTCTCGGTGAAAAGAATACTTATGTGCTCCATATTTACCTCTATATTTCTTATAAGGATATAACATGTTTTGAGCTGTTAGGTGTACTCGTATATAGGTACCTGTATCGTCCCATAGAGACTCATTAGTACCACCCTCCCTCGATTCAGCCGATCCCCTGAGGCCAAATATTCCTCCATAAAGAAATAGACGTTGAGTACTAAGTCATCCCAAGTCAGACGATGGAGTTACCTGACATTGTGTCGATAGAAGAAGTATGATTCATTGTGACAGCTACAAGCTCGACTGCCGGTCAGCACAATGTCAAGTAACTCCATCATCTGACTTGGGGTGATTTGTTACTCGGCGCCGATTCCTTTACCGAGGATTATTTGGCCTCAGGGGATCGGCTTAACCGAGGGCAAGTGCTACTGATGAGTCCCAATGGGACGAAACAGGCGTCTGTATACCACTAAACCTAATAGCTCAAAATATGTCATATCCTTATTACGCTTAAAAGCGTCATTTGTTTATGTAATATCTTTTTACTCTTGAGATATCTTGAAAATTTGACAGATCTTTTTCTTCATCCTGTAAGATAGTGATACATACATGTGTAAGGAATTTCCTAGGCAACCATCTTCATTTGCTCAAAGTTCTTCACACCGAGCAACTGTTGCATCATCCGTTAATCTTCTTACCATAGTCATCGGTTTATTGTTAGTATGCGAATATACTTTAGTGAATTCATCCAAGTGCTTGGGTTATGGTATAGGCACATATTGAACAGTGGTTAGAGGTGACCTGCGTTACACACAATATCGATAGTTCACTTTCGCACTCATAGCTCGTCAAGCACTCCATCCCTACCGGGTGGGTAAATTGGTACCAGATTGCTCTCAGGCATCTCTGAGAAGATAAGCAACACTACCTCGATTAAGCGGTAAGCCTCCTCGAGTCGTTGTAAAGGTCACATGTGCATTCAATCACCTTAAGCGAAGTTAAAAATTGAGGACGAATATATGGCTTATCACTCAGAGATTGGTCAACGCTGAAAATCCTTTATCCCTTCCTTTTAGATTGTGAATTTCGTTCCAATCTATTGTTGAAATTAACTAAGCTTATTATACTTTTGAGCGAAACAATGTCAAAGCACTAGAAGAACGAGCAGAAACGTACCGTCTTCTCCTCTGTATACACAAAATTGCGAAACATAAGATTGAGTGGTGGTGTCTTTCTGCGGTGGTGCCGGTTTATGCTGATGGTAGTAAGAAATGAACATTACTGCTGACGGGATTCTTCTATAAGCGTTCTTATCACAACTAATTGCTTGTTTGATCAAATGCATTTTTGTAAATATGTCACGCGTTCGTATTAATATCATTCAACTTATCCGCCACACAACGACGGTTGCAACTATTACATCTCTTTTTGACTTCTCACCAAGATGGATTGTTGTTCAAATTTTCATTGCCATGGAACACACGCCTAAGGAAGATGGTGTTATTTGCTTTCGATTCTGGTAGGGTAACTGAGGAAGATATGTAACAAACATTGTATTCGACTATCTTAAGACCTCACTCAAGAACAATATAATCTGACAATGTAGCATGTGCTTTTCATGAGGCTGTTGGGCATTTATGCAGTGCAAGAGCAAGATACGTGGAGAAGTCTTCGAGCCTCTTCAGTTTTCCATAACAGACCTCGTGGAGCGCTCAAAATACATTATCAAATGTTGTCCTTGAGCGAGGTCTTGAAATAGACTGTCACATTGTTTGTTATAAATGCCCACATAACAGGTATATATAACAAACAATGTGATCGGCTATTCTGAGGGGTCTAACATATGACATATGTCATGCAATCGACAATCAATCACACTCGACACTGGAAAAATACCACGGCAATTGTTTTACCATACATTTGGAGTAAAAAGTTTGTCTCAATTCCTCCATGTAGGATAGATTCCCGAGAGATGAATGAACGAGAAGGCACCGTGCAACTTACGAGGGTTGGAGGTCGAAACTCGTATCTTGCTTTGTATATGGGCCCATGACAAACTTCATGAAAGACTATACATTGTCGATTTATAGGAATAGATAGCCCAATGTTGATCATTCCCAGAGAGTCAAATATTTGAATTCTTTCAGAATGCATATTTGCCTTGAACAACAGCTGGTAGCGATTTTTCACTGATCAAGACTTTTCATCAAGAGTTAGTTAGCTCCAGAGAGTTGCCATGTCAGTTGCCTTGAGACAAGCGAAAGAAGCAAGGAAAGCTGTATGTCTTGAAAGGTAGTGAAGCCACTGCGCTAAACGCCTCCAGTCTTGATGTTGTTACAGCAGTTATTCCTTATGTGTGGAATTTCTAGTTTATGCTTCATTTATCAGATTTGGAAGTTGTCGCCATTTATTCTCTTAAGTTAAATATTGCCTAACGTCAGCAGAATCCTCATCTTCTAGGTATAATCAGTCCTCAAGCAAGATTTCTTAACAGGCACTTATTATTTTCGTATCACCTGGCTCAGTTCTTACTAAATGAAACTGAACACAGCAGAATTAATACGAATATTGTGTCCCAACTGATTAATTTCTTGAGTCCTTGAGTCTCCGGCTTCTTAATGCACTGGTAACTAACCAAGAACAATGTGACTGACTGGCGCATTGAAATCAGTATTGACTTAGTAAACAGTATTCAAGTCTAGGGTTTAGTAGGTGAATTGAAACCATTCCACACCCATGAATCTTTACTTTAGTGCGCCTTCAAACAAGTGGAGTTCGTATGGTTCTAAGGGTTACGCAGGCAGAGGTACTGGAAAGTCTGCAAGTTAATGTTTTCAGTAAATCCTCAAAACCACTTTGCGACTCAATCATCATTTCAATGCGTTCAGTGGGATCAATCATGTTGAACTCAAGGGTTATCTGCTTGCAGAAAACACTGGCCTGTGCATAAAAAGGGCCGCTGTTCCGTTGTGAATACGAACTACTATGAATTAGAATATTTTGATACAAGTTTCAGTTGGACTGAACTTGAGAGTGACTGTTACAGCAGCAAGAAATCTTCTATGTTCGCCGGCGCGGATTTTTAGTGAAAGATTTTTTGCTGGGCCGACTTTTCACTGCACTTTTAGTAAATATTCGAAAGCTTAACTCACGTTAAACTGTTAAATACACTTATTTTCTGAGAAGGTCTTTTTACAAGGCCGTATCACTGAACAAATCAAAATAACATATGTTTCACACGCGCCACGCTTTTATCATTATCGCGCCTATACTTCGCTGGACAAACCTTTTCACTAACCAGTTATCTATCATGTCTTAGAGAGTTCAAAATTTTCAGATATACTTGGTTACTGGGTAAGACTCTTCACAGCGTTGTAGCAGGAAAATCAATGTTGTATTTCACACGCATCGCGCGTTATCGCACAAATTTTCGTCGTTTACATGAAATTTTTTTCCACTTTTCAGAGATTTCTAGGTTTTTCGAATTGAAATTGTTGGAGAATCCATGTCTATTTGATACATGGGCAGGTTAGAACAAAGGTGTTTTTTTTTTGCCTGATTTGACATTGTGTCACTAGCATATGCACCTCAAAGTAAATTACTGTTAGGTGTGTATAGAAAACAAAGTACTTTCCAGATTGTCTTGTTTCTGCGCGGATGGAAAATATTCTTAAAGTTTTATCAAGTAGTTATCTCAAACCTCCAGCCATTCAGTTGGAAAAAAGATTACAAGTTGTTGTTTAACAGATATCATTTTTGCAGGAAGTAACGTGACTAAAAAGCAGAAGTGTTATGGTGCATCCTGCACTACCTATGTCTCTTGTGTTATTTGAGTGCTTAGCATCCGTCGTACTTTCACTGGTGGACTTGAACACGAGCTACATCATATCTAAATTTTGCTATGACTTAGTAGCCAACAACTGTCAACAACTGATATCAATAAGTTTCATCATGGCTTCATGCTTTTGTCTACACCTCTGATGTGCGGGTCTACATTTAGGTTTTGTAACGTAGTGTGAATTTTCAATTTCCTACTTGCATAGTAGGGATAGTGCAGTCGATGGCATGTTTGACAGCTCCAGTCGTACTTGTCCTCTTCACGTCGACGGATAATCCTTTTTTGGGGTTGAAGGGAGCCTCGTTTTCCGCTCTGTTCAGTGACACATTTAGAGGAATATCGGCTGTTGAGGGTAGTCTTTCAGTTAGCTTCTTTCCCTTCTATTGTGGTTTTCGCTTTTATAAATCAACTTCCCGACGTCTTTCCCACAAAGACATTTCTGTAGTGTTAATAGAAATCATTTTATTCAACCGTTTTTAGCAGTGATATGATGTTATAGATATACCCAGTGATGCAGAGTGATGAGCAAAACTTCCGCCTCAGGCAGGACTCGAAACCGCATCACACTCTATCCGGGAGGGCGTGCTTTAACCCGTTACACTGCTGACGTCCTTTTTGCCACCACTCTAACGCATCTACCTGTTAGCAGCGAACTGTCATCAGTTTGGCCTGGTAATCGATATCGATACTGAGCGCTGTCACGTCAACAGAACGTGGAAGTTGATCAAGCAGAATTTTCTTTATTTGACAACTTTTAGCGGTAGTTTGATGTTACAGATATATCCAATGATGTATAGTGACGTGTTTTTATTACAATGCATCTGTAGTAGAACTTTTAAATGCATAGTTGAGTCGGACAATACGCTGCCTCATTGGTCAAAGTCATTGTCGTAGATTACTAGGTAAACAGATTGGATTTCCGTTTTCTGATAATGGAATTTTCTACCAAAAAGAAGAGGCATCTTAGCGAACATCAGGCTTTTTACTTCATCCGCCAAGCCTAACAATATCATGTGGTAAGGGTATAACATGTTTTGAGTTGTTAGTCTGATGCTATACGGGTACCTGTTTCGTCCTATTGGGACTTATCAGTAGCACCCTCCCTCGCTTCAGCCGATCCCCTGAGGTTAAATAATCCTCTTTAGAGGAATCGACGCCGAGTAATAAATCACCCCAAATTAGATGATATAGATGTATCGTAGAACTAGAAAAGCATTTATTACAGAACATTACCATTCCAACCAGTTCTTTATATTGCCTAATGCTTATTGGTGTGCAGAAAACTTTGGCTAGGATTTCTAGAACTTTGAAGAACGCGTTCAAAAGTGCTTTATCGTCTCGTCTGTTTCTTGTAAAGCGTCGTAAGAACCGAGCCATAACTCCATTGTAGAAGTGGTGGTGATATTCAAATGATTTAATGCGGTGAAAAAAAACTTTCAGTTGAGAATGGTCGAGGTTGTCGCAAACTCAGTTCTTCTCCTTATCTCTTTTTGCGTTCAACGATCTTGTATTGTTCTACTCATCGGTCAACGCTCTCGTCCTTTTGTTCTATCTGTTTTGTATGATGCCACTCATTTATGCTTGGCTCATTTTGCTCTAACTTTTTTAAAAGATGTTTGATATATTTATACGTATTTTCAGTATAATAACAGGAATTCTGTAATCATGTTTCAAACATTTCCTCGCAGAGCTCTATAGTCTTTCGAAGGCGTGAAATCGTTACTCATAGTGACATTGAAGAAGCTAATTAGGAGTGGAAAAATATTGTACTTTTCAAAAATGACGCTAGTACTCATTCTCTCTGATAACATCACAACAGAACATTTTTGATGCTTTCCTTCCTCATACTAAGCCGCATACTTTCGTCTGACTGTTCTTTAAAAGACCTTACCATGTCATCGAAGAGATCTAATTTTCTGTTCCAAAATCGAAGCTGCACTAGATAGAATATCTGTTACCTATTATATTTTTATCTGGTTTCTACGCTTAGCGATCACGAAACTACGCATCTTGCCCTCAAATACCCGATAACGATCGTCATTGGCAACTCCATGTCGTATTGTCCCTTAATCTGCTCGCCACTTTTCAAATTTCAAGTACAACTCTGGCGCAGGATCATTCTCTTGTGTTTGTCGTCTACTTTTTTAACAAGGACCATCAGCAATGGCAACATGAAGGAGTGGGTATGGCGATTGCTTTTAGCCCTATGAGGCGGAATTTCTTCTTTAGACTTCTATAGCCATTTTGTAGTATGACAACGGCCATTTTAATACTCTTTCGGAATTTCAAAATGCCTCTCAGTGTGCTGTAGCATTAAAATGAAGATCAGTTCCCCTACGGCGCTCATTGTTTGCTCGGCTATTGCTCGTGGGTGGCTTATCAACGGAGTTTTGGTACTTATTCGGTAGCTTAGAAAACCGCGATTTCCAAATTAGGTCTGGTTATTAACTACATCGCTATACAACGAATATATTATTACGTTTTACAATCGAAGATAAACACGCCAAAAGCGTGTATCTTGTAAAAAAACCGCGCTGTATCAGAGTGTTAGAAAACCTGGATAATTCGAAACAGAGGTGAGATTGAAATAACTGATGAAATTTGCCGTCCTTTTGAATAATCCTGCGCGCAACGATTTCAACTGCTGCGTCGCAATGGCGCAATTTTTGCTTTTATTTAGAAAAGTTAACTTTGTTTAGGAAACATTTCTAGGTCTTTTGTGATGGATTTGTAGAAGAAAAGTAGTTCTATCGTTCTATAGGCATATTCTTACATTTTCAAATCACGTTTGAAATATAACAACATAACTCCCTATATAGTGCAAGCGACAGGTTGACTACTTTGAATGTGAATCGTAATTTTCTTCTTGCTCTATCAGCCCTCTATGATTAGCGTTTTTGAGAATAAAGCTAGTTCGAAGTTGTCGAAAACTGTGCTACAAAATGCTCATCGAACTTATGATGGAAAGCTGTTTAGAAATCCTGGCCGAACAAATAATGCAGCTAAGTGTGAAATGTCATTTCATTTGGTGGAAATTCATTAATCATGGGATAATGGTCTATAGCTGCAGAAAAACGCTTCAAAAAGTTAGCTAGATGTGAATGAAGTCAAACTGGTGCAGAGTCACTCCGTCGTGAGCGAGAAGCTTATTTGTGAAGAAGGAAAATAGTTCTTACCTGAACACCAATGCAGTAAGACCATGAACGACTCCAATCTCTTTAACAAGAACATTGAGCTTCACAAAGTCTTATGATGGTCAACAATTGTAAATTTAGCTTCATCAGAAATTACACTCTACGTGTCTATACTATCGCATCTTAACTAAAGAGCTTTTCTTCACGCTGAAATCTGCAAAGGACTGGGAGCTCGAAACGTGAAGGATGTGGTAATGGAATCAGGAACATGTCCGCGGTTACACCTTTTTTAGACTCTGAAGAATTCGAAATTTCACAGATATAGATTGAGCATTGTTAACAACAAGTTGTTTGTGTCAATTTACTAAGAATATTTCGTGTAGATGGCTATCAACAAATCATTAAAATACGCTGATTTGTTGATCAAGTATGAGGTTGTTAGGGAGTCGATCTCGTCATCAAGAGGCAGCTTTTTCCCTTTTTTAATAAGTTTCGTAAATAATGTATCAATGTTATCCTATACCACTATAAGAACTACATTCAGTCATACTTAATCCAACTAAATGATTTTATTTTGATGAGAACTGAATGTATAGCGTTCCATTTATTTATCTCAATGGAAATTTCAACGATGAATTACCATTTATTATTCCATTTGATTGGATAATTGATATCTGTTCCGATTATCAAGATCGACTATTTTTCACCATCTTTTTCTGAATACATTTCATAGTTTTTAATTTAGAAGTCGCAGAGATCAGAGATATCGTGCTACAGCCATATCAAACCCATAGGTTCGACGCAGCCCCCGGCCGAGTAAAATCCCTATCTTTCCAGTATTTTCAAATTGGTGTCAGCCGTGTTTGTGAAAAGAGTTAGTGACCAGCAAAGATGGTGAAGCCAATTGGTAATGATCTTGAAGGCCTTAGCAGGAATATTTTTAATCCCAAGAGTAATCACGAGAAAGCAGTATCCAACGGCACTGTGAAGAAGACATAGTGCTCAAGTGGCACTGAAACTCAACCAAATCCGAGTTCTTCAAAACCCTAGAAACAGAGAGCCGAATAGTTGAACTGAGGCATTAAGATAATAGATTTCATATAAACGGATATAGAGCTTCCTTGGATGAAACTTAAAATTTGATCTGACTAGTCAAAATAATTGATTTCTCCGAAATGCTACTTATTGTTTATGCCTATGCAGTATCTAAACATTATCGTTGATTAGTCAGACTGAAAATGTCTCATTCATTTGATGATGAAGGTAAAAGGTTTGTTAGATAGAAACTATTACAAACTGAAAATGCCACGCTTCGCCAAATATGTGCTTTAATGATCCAATATTTTAGCTTTCAGCTTTTTGAATTAACGATCTCAGACTCACTGATAGCGTTGAATAATCCACTTCTTGATAGAGCACAGCAGCAGTAAAATTTCATATATGCCCTTGCTTGATCATAGAATACTTTGACTCAGTGGCTCAATTTAGTCTCGCTAGTAATTTGAGAAATAAATCGCTCATTGAACTGCTGCTAGTGGATGAGAAGAAAGAGTATCTCAGCGTCGTCGTAGTGTCAGTGCAGATTGCTTTGCAACGAGAGCTATTAAGAGCATTATTGATGCCTACCCAAGCGGCAGATCTGACTACAGATCAGATCGAAATTCGAAAACGAGAATCTTTGGCGAGTGCAAATAGTGATCACAAGATTTCTCCTGAAATTCCATCTCAGCGATGTTTCCTAGCACCGCTTTGAACATTCAATATAGTCTGTGAGAATGTTTAGAGCCTTTTCGAGGTTGGTACGTCAGAGCCATGCTTACGTTTGAGCGGTGTTGTCCTTTTCATTGGCAGCCCGTGCCTCACACTGGACCGAACTTTATAGCTGACACGGGAGACTTTATATTGTAATCGCACATAATATGGTGAGATCCCCATTTTTTTCAGTCAGTGGATTACGCTGAGTAGTGAGGATGTATAAATCCATACAATCGCCTATTTGGACCTTGTTTCAAACATTTAGTTGAGTCTGTGAGAATGTTCGAGTCCTGTTGAGGGTTATACGTCACAGCATACGTACTCCATCGTCGGAAAAATGGTGATAACACATTTAACGTGCTATCACCATAAATGGCGTCTCCTTATCCCTCCTATAAAGTAGCGATCATTGTGGACCGTGGGCCACTGATGAAGTGGGCGACATCACCAAAACGTGCGTACACTCAGCAAACTCAAGAAGGCTCTAAACATTTCCTTTGAATACCACTATGATTGGGTAAAGATCACTACGGTGGTTTCCCTAGAAGAAAACCAACTAAAAGTGCAAGAGTGTAATATCCCACATTAAGCCTTATCTGCTACAAGTATTGAAGGAAGTGTGAATATCATAAGAAGACAATGAAAGTTAAGCAGCTGGAGACATGCATGCATTACAGTGCTTGCGCCTCCCCTTACTCTCTAAGGTCTGCTGTTACGAAAGCGACGAAAAAACCCGCGTGGCAGGAAATATCGACGAAGCGAGCAATCTTCACTATATGCGGAATGAGTGAAGAACTGGAAAATGTAGTTGCTGTGATATCCTGTGCTGCGGTGAGTATTATCTATGCAGTTCTCATATCCATAAAAAATCCTTTTGCTTGGAAAGATTTGAATACATGAGAAATTATTGTGAGGCTTAGTTTTCTATGCAAAGAAAATCTCAATGGCGTGAATCTCGAAAATTTCTAAAATTCACTTGACTTTTAAGAATGCCTTCTCAGAGCGCCTAGCAGAAAAAATTAAAATGTGCCTCACATGCGTCACTCGTTATACGTGATTTTCTTTAACAAGCTGAAAATTTTTCCCCACTTCGCAGATATTTCTAAATATTGAAAATGCAGAGCAAACTTTGACCTATCGTTTTTTGGGCATGGGCTTTCCACCATGATTCTATTTTATCGAATAAAGCCGCAACTAAGCTTATGTACGAAGAGTATATGACCGTATACAAGGAAATCTTAGAGTATCAGATATTTTATGTGAGGAGCGGAGAAACAATCAGAAGTCGACGGCTAATGTAGTACTCTACAAGTGAGCGGCAAGTGCATCTCGATCCACACCACTCACGCTTCGTAGCCAACAAGAAGTGCGCCGCGTGTTTGAAACTCAATCATAGATTCTCTACTAAAGTGCATCAATACTGTGTTTTCAAAAACAAGCATGGTACTGCGATTATCGCAACTTACGCTCTCAAATGATTACTGTTAGTATATAAAAAGAACTGTGTCCTGTAATAAATACGCGTATTAAAACGCGAACCTATTTTATCTGTTAGATCGCTATAAGACAACCTTCAAAATCAAGTATATTTTTGGAATTTTATTGGTTTACACATCGGATGATTATCAATAATTTAAAAAAAAGCTTTCTCTTCAAAATTTGGGCGCGATAGGGCACGACGTGAGTGATTTGTTTTGATTGATACAGACCTGCGAGGAAGTCTCACTAGAATACGAGCAAAATTTTAGCTTTTAGAGATTTGAGCTATGGAATGATCATTAAAGGCATAGTGGAAGTCTTTTGTCAGCAAAAATTCTCTTCCAGAAATGCCTGCCCATTAACAGAAATGTACCGTTATCGTAATATTTGACTATAATTAGCAACCATATTGAAATTTAAATATTGTCTCAAGGAAACGGTCGAAACGGAGGATATGAATCATAATATATTGTGCTTGTTGATGAACACAGAACGTTTGGTAGAAATTTCAAACTTCCGCAGAAAGGTGATCAAAAAAGTCAGAAGTCTCAGATTTTCCATTCAAAGCGTCAAAAGAATGAGGCCATAACTCTTTCATGGATGTGCTGTTAACATAAGATTGATTTGATTTGACGGAAAGTAAGGACTTTTCAGTTGGGAACTGTTGGAATACTTGCTAACGGCATCTGTTCCATTCTTCTTCTACAAATTAAGACGTACAAAACTGCTTTCGGCTATCTTACATTATTCCACTCATCGGCCAACGCTATCCTCATATCGTCATATCTGTTTTGGGTGGCACCATACATTTTATGGTTGGTTTATTTTGCTTCAAATTTACTTATAGATTTCTGCCAAATCTATAGGCATTTTTGGTAATAAAAATTATGTAATCACCTTTCGAGTATCTCTACACGGCGCTTCTATGGTCTTTCGAGACTTAGGATCGTTATTCATCATATCATTAAAGAGGTAAAAACCTTGCTAATAGAAAAACTAAATAATGTGACTGAAGCATTTTGAACGTGGAAAAACTTTTGTAGTTTTCATAAATGACTCTATTGATGAAGTCAGGGTTCATTTTCTATAATGGCTTCGCAACAGCACTTCTTCAGTGCTTCCTCTCCTCACACCATAGCAAATTCCTTCGTGTGTCTGTTTGTTTGTTTTTTCTTTTCGCATTGGAACTCAGCTCGTAACATTAGAATTTGCTAAATGTTTATCATTTTTACAGGACTATATCATGGGAGAAATCTAACATCTGTTCCAAAAGCGAACCAGCATCAGCAAAAAGATTCTCTATTTACTATATTATTATTAGTACTTGTCCGGTTATTGATTAAGATAAAGCCTCCTGGACACAAAGATAACGAATCTATTTCTTTCGTTCGTCTCCAGACCACAACAGCAGATGCCACTGGAATTGAAACTGTGTTGGCTCCTAATCTACTCGATAAATTTTTAACCTATAGTAAGGGTATTCGCCTTGTTCTTGTTGTCTGTCTTCTGAACAAACATCGTCAATAAGGACGGATGAAGAAGGTTAAGGTGTTCTGATTTTCACAGTAGCTCTGAAGTGGATAGCTACGAATTGAATATCGAAAATGCTCGTTTGTAAAGGCTCCCTTGAGGAACTGACTATAGTGACGTGCAGCACTCACTTGCTCGCTGATTCGTATTCGCACTCATTGCTCAAAACCGTCATTTGTCTGGCCTCAAAAATCTCGTACCAAGCTTGTTTGTGAAGGTTGCCTTAACTTATCATTGGTATCACCTGTATCACCTGTCGTCGCGTTGATTGTCGAGTGACTCGAGCGGGCATCAGCAACACTTCCACTTTTTCCTATCGCGTGCAAGAGTAGCTCAGTGGGTCCTTCTCGCTCTAGAGATTGCGTCAAATCATTATTACAGGCTTTTCGTGAAGAAATTGGATCACCTCGTCGGTGGTATTTCTGTGGAGCGCCTGACATGCCAAGTAATCTAGTCGGTAACGGCTCTCGTCCATCGATTGTCGTTGAAGCACATAATGTATCCGGCCCACCTTATTTTTGATATCCTGGTGAGTAAAACGACATTCTTGACCTTCGACCGATGACGTAAGTTAGAACTTCGGTTCCCTTCTCATTTGGCAGATACGGGTTACTACTAGCATAGACCTCTCGACTGCGCGTTCGACAATGCCAAGTGATTTATCATCCTGCTTACGTAGAGACCAGGTTTCTGCTGCATAAGTTAGAGCAGAGGATCGCCGTCGTGTCGAAAAGGTGGCGACGGAGTCGGATGTCCTTCGTTTTTCATCACGACATCCTCGATGCTCCTGAACGTACTGGAGCACTCGGCGATGTTTGTTTCGTCGAGCGTGAATGAGCATTCGAAACCCATCCGTTCCTCGGAAACAACGTTTTCGTTATATTTAGTGGATAACCAATTTGTCCACAGGAGTTGTCGAAATTAGTTAACATTTGTTCCTCCTGGATGATGTGTGGTGGTATAAGGGCGATATCATCAGCTAAGCGAACATGAATTAATTGTCGATTGTCGATTTTCACTCCCATATCGTCCTATTCTATTGTTCGCATGGCGTTTTGGAGGTGACAGTGAGTAATTTTAGCGAATTTGTATCGCCTTGTCGAACTTTTTACGTTGATATTAATTATGTTATAGGATGGCGATGTTTTGATTGTGTATTTTTTATATACTCACGAAAGATCGTTATGCACCGAGTAGGAACGCCATTGGAATACAGAGCCTCTATAACCTCTTCTCTTTTCACTAAATCAAAGGCCTTCTTCAAATCAATGAATGTGAGACAGGACGGTAGTTTGTACTCTCATGATCGTGTGAATGTGTTCTGTTGTACTAAATTCTTTTCGTAACCCTGTTTGTTCGCATGGCTGTCCTTCGTCCAGGGCTCTGTCAATCCTGTTTAGGTTGACTGGAGTGACGAATTTATAAAAACCGACAGCAAGCAGATTGGGCGATAATCGTCTATGTCGTGAAAGTCTCCCTTTTTGAACAACAACACGGTCTTGCTGGTTTGTTCTCCATTGACTGGGAACCTTGCCATTTGACAGGTAGCGAGTAAAGAGCCGAGCCAGGGTGTTGATGAGAGCTGGCGGTAGGTTCTTCAGGTGTTCTGGTCTTATCCTGTCTGGACAAAGTGCTATTATATTCTTCACCGACGATATTGCGGGTCGGATTTCTAAAGAGAGAGAAGGTGAAGCGACAAATTCATCTTTTTTTTTCAACACATTAACATGTCACGACAATTCATCGCATATCTCAGACATGCATTCAGTTGCCAGTGTTCGTTGTGGTCGAACCCATGGTGTATCCTTTAATGATTGATCGACACAAAAATCATTGCCCTCTTTTTCGACTTCAACTTTTCTTATTTTAGGAATTTTCGTGAATTACTTATCGTGAATCGAACGGTCGGACAGATCACCATGATAGCTCAGGCGGCTTCATACTCGTCCCTACTGCTCCTCTCAGTGAATCGCTTAATCTGTACATATAAACCAATGCGTTATTCAGTTTTGTTTACAAATCGGAATACTTTCTTCTATATAAGCGTGATGGCGCTTATTTGCATCACCTATGGCTGTGTCTATTTCCACAGTAAGTTTTCTTGATACTCTTCCTATTGATAGAGTATTTAACTCTTTCGCAACAAGGCTTTTTCCAATGTTTCCCAACCTTTGAAAGTCATCCGATGACCTGAATTTCAGCAGTTTTGAAAATCTGTTTGGTTTCTGAGAAGACCTTGTGAGCATGCTGCAGCAGCGGAATTAACACCCCGCTTCACCTTCAACCCACATTATCGCACTCTCCCGATTCGCAGTGCGAACACCGATCTCAAAGCCGTCTCGAAAGGGCTCAATTTTGTCATATACATGAAATTTTTCAGACTAAAATAATCAGATAATGTATTTTTTAGCCATTCATGAGACCTTCTATTGTCAATCATAGAGTGCATAACAAGTGATTCGGCATTACAGCGTCGTCAGATGCACGGTGGAATTCCATCTGAGCCGTCCCCTTTCACGACAGAGCCTCCTTACATAGAGAAATACCAGCCCTGAGCAATCGACTCTCAATTATTGCAATATTTGATGATCTTGTCACTGAGCAGTAGTGATATGTTATCTCTGCAGTGTGTGAAGTAAAATTTTCACTTCACCCACTCGCAGTGTAACATGTTCGTCGACGATCCCTTTATGTAGTGCTCCTTGAAAAGAAGTAGGCTTAGACAAAAGGCATCATGCAACTGACGATTCTGTAATGCCGGAACACGTGTCTTACACAGTATAAGTGCCGACTCAAGAAAGAACATTGTTCCATTAATCTAAAGACTTCGGCTTTCATTTTCTTGCTGTACTGCCACAGAAATTCTCAGTGAGTCCTAACATTGAGCCCAAATCAAGGAATGGGAATTAGAGCATTCTTTTCGCTCTTCTAGCGTTTAACGAAAGCCTTTTCAAAGACCAAATTGCTAGGTTAGCATTGAAATTGCCAAAATCTACGCTATCAAGTGACCATCAAAATGTGTCAAAACACTTTCTCCAGAGCCTGGCTGAGCTAAAAATTACATCGAGAGTGAAACGTGATCTTGATTTCCTAAATATAACGCTCTACAAAAGCCTTTAGAAAAGTGAGAATGCACTATAGCCTTGAAATTGTCGAAATTCAAACTATCGCATGTGTATGAATCAAATTCATTTTTATTTGACCGCCTCTTGCAGTGGTGTGATATTTAAATCTGCTCACTGATGTAGAGAAGTGTGCAAAAACGATTGCGTTAATTGGGATTCGAACCCACATTTCACGCTATCCGGAAGCGCGTGCTAAACCATTGCACTACCGACGCCCGTTTTGACACCACTCTTTCTACGCCGCAACGCTACCGAATGATTATCAAAAATCTGCGGAGAACGAAGAAGGCCCTCTTCCCAAGGGGCACAAAATGACTGCAATATAGTATAGAACCTTCCTCTACAAATAATGCTAGACATCCTTTGGTGTATACATCTACATACACCACCCACACACACACACACACACACACACACCACCACACACACACACACACACACACCACACAGCACACGCCACATCACACAAACACACTCACACACCACACATCACATGCACACACACTCACACGCACTCACATGCACCCTCACACGCAATGCACGCAAGTGCATACCATATATATGCGCGTGTATCTGAGTGTGTATATACGTAAACGTGCACACACACCAAGCGCACACATACACACACAGACGCACACACACAAATATATGTGCACATATTCTACGAGCGAATATAGCTCATAGAGCGACTGAATTGATTTTCGAAGCGAAGGGAAAATTCAATTTTGATTGAACTTTAGCAAAAAAAAAGCAAATATCTGAGAAGTTTAGCATGTGAACATCAGCATGTTTTTGAAAGAACAAGCGTGAACTTCAGTAGGATAAAAAGTCTGTGTTTTAGAAGGTATAAACTTTTTTGATATCGAGGGATACTCACTGCTGAACAGAAGAAAACGCCAAAACACCTTTCAATCGACTATTTGAGAACTCGCTTATAATTCAACATAATCTGATATAATGCTCTAAGCCTTTCGAAGGAACTTATAAGGCAGTTAGAGTGCTGGCGTATGTTTTGGCTTCTTCATAAGCCTCATCAGTGGCATATGTTTCTTTTCACACCTGCAACTAATGGTAACGACGCCGCAGAAGCGTCATTCCCCGTCAAGTGGAACTATCGTTTGATGTTGCGTCATAGAGCGATTTTCAGTCGACGGCTCATGGCTGGGAAGACGACATATAGCAATACCTTCCATCGGCTGTTATTCTATATATCGTTTTGCCATTCTATCAGACTATGTTGATTTTCAAGTGAGGTCTCAAAAGAGTCAACCCAGAAGGTATTGCCAAATGCCGTTTCAAGAACCATGAACCGTCGGCTGAAAAATCGCTCTCTACCGTAACACTGATTGCTCATCCACTTGACGTGGAGTGATATTTCATTGGCACCGCTACTATTACTTGTAAAATCGAAGGGCATTAGCTAATTATGAGTCCTGTAAAGCCGAAACGTAAGTCTGGCACGCAGAATGCTGTAACGGACCTCTCTAAAGACCTGAAACATTCTATCAGACTAAATAAATCAAAACTCACATATCACCGTATATAGTGTAGAAGTTCTCCTCCCCTCGACGAGGAACATTACCGCACTGAATTCATCCTTTCTCGTCAAAGTTTTTACGGTAGAAATTAAAACACTTAGCCACCGGTATTTCGTAAGTTACAGAATATCTTTTTTCTCCACTGATAGGGAAGCAAAATTCAATCAAAAGGAGAAGAATACTAAGTTTTTTTCACCGACCAAAAATGCGCAAATATTTATTGCCGATAGAAACTTACTGAAATCAGCATCAATTGAGTAAGCAAGTATTTGTATCTGGATGTGATATGGATCTGTGTGATCACAGTAATTTGGTGCTTTCCAGCATCGTGCTACCACATCTTTGACAGAAGCAGCCTAGAGTTCAGGTTCAGCCCTACCGCATGTGGACAATTTCTTTCTGATTTCATCGATTTCTGGACGAGCATTGTAGTATTGGCGTTTGCCGGTTGTCTTGATCTCCTCACATTGGCAAAGCTACGACTGGTCAGTCCGACTTTACATACCTGCATCTATACCTCTAAATGGTTGAAAATTTTGATTGGAGTAGTCCGAAACTCAACGCCTATTGCAAATTTACTGACTGGAGCAGTTAGTTTGGTTGAAAATTTACTGATTTGACTACAAATTTGAACATAGGTTTACATGTAACCAATGAACTAAAGATAATTAGGATTCCGTTGTATGTTTCTTAGTTAAATGCACAACGTCGCATATCTTGCCCGACTTACGTAACATTAGCACCGTTAATCATCGAATTGAGGTTGGTTCCAGATTTATCTTCTTTCAGAGTTGTTCAATGAATGTCTTTATTGAGAGAAACACGAAAAGCCTTGCAGTTTTTGCGTGTGGGCGGTTGTTTTCAATGGCCTGACTGATAAAATCGCTGCGATCCGCACCTTACCCATTGTCGCGTCTGCTCTATTGTCACTTCTTTTCTTAGCTCAAATTTTTACTAGAACCTCAAACTGTTTTTAGCTTCGTGGTGATTACGCCGAGGAAGCCCAAGAAATGCACCGCTGTTTGGCACACAATCAACAGTCATTACAACAAGGCGGTGAATCACACGGTGGATCTAATCACTATCATCAACCTCGGAACGAATAATCTTTGCATTCCAAGTGATGGGAAAGATTCTAGAAATTTTGCAACGCCAAGCTTTACGTTGACGAGTTCTATACAGACTTGTAGGGCAAAGGGTTTTAAAGTGCTAGGTTTGATTCAAATATTCAGCCGGAGGTGACATCACGTCACGTATTACACTCATAAAGGCCTCCCACGCTGGTTAGATCAGATGGAACTTAGCACGTTTCTGTGTGGCAGACAGAAGATTAACGTGGATGAAATGTGATTCTGTGCTTCTCTGAGGGAGCGAGTACATCAAGGGATGGACCGCTCAGTCCTATTTTGTCAAACTGACACGTACTATCTGTGCTTACATAAATTGTAGTACTTCTCAAAACCGAATATCTATTAACTTCTGAATTTTCGAAAAATTTGCACTTTTTTCTTTATAAGCTAAAACTTAGGCTTGATGTAACATGATCCATGCAAATAGCGCGTTTCGGCAGTTTCGCCTTGGAGTGTCGCAATATTAGGTTTCTCAGAACCCTGTCAGCCCAGCGCCTTCATTATTTCATTACAAAAACTTGTCAAGCCCTAGAGCAAGCCGCAACAATCACAAAACAGCCTTCAGATAACACCACTTTTTATAAGTCTTGCACTGAGTTGTTCAAGTGCACACAATCGAACAGAGATCACATAGACTACAAATGCAAATCTCACATCAAGATAGCAACCTATATACTGTTTGATGGCTTGTGTGATTACGACAAGCGGTTTATGTTCGGATTTATGGTGTCATTCCGAAATGCTTTCGGGATCGTGCGTCTTAGGGGCTGTTTTTGTGCAAGTAATAGGATAGGTAAAAGTTCTGAGAAAATGCTTGTAACTTTTTTTCGGTGTCTGCCATTTTTGCGTTTCTGCGCTCATTTGAAAGTCCGTCTTCTCCCACGCTGATTGGTGTATTATTTATCTATTTATTTCAAAATCGAGTTGATAATGGTTTTGTGGTCATAATCAAAGTCATCAGCCAGCATCTGAGTTGACAATGAGAGATTCTGTTCAATCGCTTCAAGCCCACATTGACGCTCAACTTATTTGGACGACCTGAACGCGGCTGATCTTCCAAGCTTTCTTCAACTTCGTCAAACTTTCTGAACCACTGTGCACCGCACTTTTGCTAACTGTGTCTTCGCCCCAAACCAGATTGATGCGTTCACTTGACACCGTTGCATTCCAACCCAGCAGCCATTCGTGCATCATCAACAACCTAATTTGCTCGCTTTTAACTTCATTCTGTAATATGTAGATAGATTATACACCAATCAACACGGGAGAAGACGGGCTTTCAAATGAGCCCAGAAACACAAAAAATGCCGATATCCAAGAAAGTTACAAGCGTTTGATCAAAATTTTTTCTCCAACCTATTGCGTTGACTTCTTTCTGTGCTCTGTGTGAGCCTTGCGAGGTACTTGGTCTAACTCAAGTCTGCCGACTAAGTAATGCTCTGCGCGGACCTGAGGTACCCGGCTAGGTTTGCGTGAGACACAGACACACGACGAGAGGATTTTGAAGTGGAAGTCAACATTGTTTTTTTTCACAAGGATCAGGATCATAAAACTCAACGCAGGATTTCACAGGATCATAAAACCTCAAGGCGTAAGATATTGAAATCATTTTGGACAAACGCCATAAATCCAACGTGAACCTTAGGAAGGAATGCCTCACTATCACACGTGAAATGCTACACTATTCAAGACTGTTATCATGACGTGAGAAGTCCATTCGGAGTCCATGTAAACAGTAGAGCTTTTATCAAATCCATAGCTTAGTGGACGGACTAATAAAAAGCGGTGATTAGGTTGAAATTTTTTGTGCCTGATTCGATTAGAATGTGCGTTTAATGTTTTTTCTGTAATAAAATTATAGAGGCGTTGAGCTGGCTGAGTTGTAGGTAACCGATCTTTTTAGGCTGTTAGAAAGCGAAACCGCCGAAACACTAGCTGATTGGATTAATTGTATTATATCAACCTCGAGCTTTACGAATTATTGGAGACATATCAGTGCATGCGTGTGCCGTGGTGTTGTCGATTGTACGTACTGCATTCTACTAATTAGAATAATCTGCAATATTGAATGGAATTCACATGTGAGGCTGTTGAGAACTATCCTCAGCAAGTTGGCTTTTTATTCAGTTTTTTGAGGATCAACGTTGATAGGCAGGCGATGTGGAGCCGTCGCTCTCCCACGAGACGCATTGGTGACCATTACCTGTGCATACATGTTTGGCTGTCTGTGCCTGCTTTCCCACGGGAACGACGCCACCATTACAGTAGCTGAGTGAGGTTTGACGTCACGCTGCACGGTAACGAAGCGTATCGTTTGGTCCTAAAGAGTTACGGTGAAAGAGAGCTACCCATAGGTATACCTAGATATTTCGTTCAGAGCTCATCAAGATTTAAGTGAATGTCGGAGGCTAAACACAGCAAAGTAAGCAAGCTTCATTCCGTCGTTCCCGAAAGAGCTTCCGACACAGCAGTGTTGGGAATAAGAAGCGAGTTAAAGGCTTCCAAGATTTCAGGGTCATAGAAAGCCTTCTATATCTCAGGAGACTATGCTATCTGACTGTACTTATTATGCACGTTCACCTCCATACGATCTTCAGCGGCTACGAACCGACATCAACCTAGCAAAAGGCAGTCAGTATACGACCATGATTCATAATAACCGCGGTGTTTTTATAACGACATAGAGAAAATTTTATCTCAGTTTTGTCTTGGGTTAGCCAGAGAGTCAAAGAAAGATAGCGTGTCGGCAACAGTGCAACATTTGATATTAGGGATATTCTATTGAAGTACACATATATAGAAGAAGCCAACTCTCCAAAAACAAAATTTTGTTTAGATGACCACACGAAGAAAAGCTCACGTCAATAACTATTATGCAAGCTTCAACAAGAAGAATTCGCGCTTCCTAGTCCAGGTAAGGCTAAGGTTTCAAATCTATCTAGTACAATTCGGGAGGCGTACTCTCTCTGAGCTAATAAAAGGTTGTCAGCACCTCTTGAAATGGGAAATTAGCCGATACCTTACCCATGCAACACCAAAGAATATATTTAAAATCTTCTATCAACTCAACAAAGTAGAATTCATCGAAATCTTAGGCAAATTTCCATTGTCTTCACTTTTTCATAATTGCACTTTATGAAACTTTTTGAACTTATCGTAGCTCAGATATATCCATGACGCGCTACGCTCACCACTTGCAAATTAATTGCCTGCAGCGACTTTCCTGAATTTAGAGATAAGATACAGTTTTCTTTGTCTGCGAATCTTGAAGAAATCTACCAGATTCGTCGCAGGATCTACTTAGCTCTGTGGTGTAAAGAACTTCATTAAATTGGCTCAGTCCTTCGATGAGGCACCTGTCGATTACCGAGATGAGGTTTAATATGAAACTCCATCAAGGCAAATCTTTCTTATGCACTTACCATTGATTTGTATATAGAAAATTTGCTCACCAGAGAGCTCAGAAAAAAGAATGCATCAAATCGGTCGTAATGGCACATACATGGTATAAAGATACTTGGACGGTCCGTTTCACTGCTGGTGAGAAAGCCAGCACTTTTCGATTCGCGCCTCAGCTGTGCATTCCATAGCAGTACATAGTTTTACATGGTGGTGGTGTTGTTCAAAAAAGTGGTGTTTTTAAGGCCCATCCCGTAGCTGGCAAATCGTATCTTCCTGCGAATGCAGCTGGCTCAGAAGAGAAACATGGTAGCTTACTTTTGCAAATTGTTGCATCCGCTATGTCGCAAACGAAAGTACGGACCCGACGTTCTAATAATGTGTCAGCAATTGAGAATCAGAGATGCCGCTTCTACACGCCAGACTATCAAAGACAAGATGAGCCGAACACGTAATACGCTTCAGCAGCAACCGATGGAGGAGAACCGTTACCGACTGATATTCTTGAGATTTCAAGTGCACCACAAGATGACTACCGACTCAATGGCAGATTCCTTCACGAAAAGCCTGAAATAAGGATATGATGATTAACGGTGGGCGATGTGGACCAACTGGGTTACTCCTGCTCGCGATATGGAAGAAAATGAATGTATGAATGGTGCCCCTATGTTGTTCCTAAGTTCTACACGGGATCAGAGCATCGCCTCCTTCGCGAAAAGTTCCGTTTTTGGCGGAAAGGAGAGAAACCCTCTGAATTCAAACAAAGAAGTCACAAAACTACCATTAAATTGGATGCAGTCAAATCATAGTGGGAAGATGCCGCTGTCGACAACATCGATAAAGAATACGACCGGCTTGTTGATTGTCTTCACGATGGCGCTATGAAAGCCGCGAGTCCTGAAGTCACGGAGAGGCGCTTGTCTCCGCAGACACTCGAGCTGACACGTCAACGTGGAACTGCATGAGTTAAAGTCAACCGAACCCACACGTCCGAACTTGCGAAACGCTGCGGAGAAGCGATAAGAGAAGATCTCAAAGGGAGACGAGTGGCAGTTATGGCAGAAGCCGCAGAAGCTGGAAGGAGCACTCGCAAAGCCCAGCAAGGCTTCGACAATTATAAGACCAAGATGATTGCACTCCGATGCCCTCACGGGACACTTACAGCTTCCAGAAAGGCAATAGAGAAGATTATCCATCAGTACTACTTGGATCTCTTCGCTAGCCATGTCCTCTTACCATCATATAACTCGAAAAGGATAAATCTGTTCGTTCCACCGGTCCTCCCTTCTGAAATCGGACGTGCTATATCGTCGGTGAAAGACAGAACAACAGCCTACCTGCTCAGACAATTAGATCGGAGCACCTGAAGAAAGTATCATCAACACCCTGATTTGGCTCTTCACTCCCCACCTGTAAGAATGCAAGGTTCCCATCCAATGGAGAACCAGCAAGACCGTGTTGTTGTTCAGAAGGGCAACTTTTACGACATAGGCAACTATCGCCTAATCTGCCTGCTGTCCGTTGCCTATATACTCTTCACTCGAGTCATCCTGAACAGGAGTGACAGAACACTGGAGAAAGGCAGCCATGCGAGCAAGCAGGGTTCCGAAAAGGATTAAGTACCACAGACCACATCCACACGATCGCTAGACTCATTGAAGTCTCGCGAGAGTGCAAAATGCCGCTCTTTCTCACTCTTATCGATTTGAAGAAGGCTCTTGATTCAGTGGATACAGAAGCGGTTATGAGGCTTTGTATAACTGTGGCGTCCCTACTCGGTACGTAATCATCCTTCGTGAGCTATATAAAGTCGACAAGGCACATACAATTTCGTCAAAATCATTCACTGCCACCCTTTAAAACGTTATACGAACATTAGAATAGGACGACATGGGAGTGAAAATTGACGGTCGGCAGTTAAACCATCTTCGTTTTGCTGATGGTATCGTCCTCACATTATCAAGCACCAGCCAACCGCGAAGTGACGTTTCGACAACGCCTGTGGAGAGTTTGGTCTCCAACCTAAGCTAATGAAAGCGATATTTATGAGGGAACGGATGAGTTTTGAATGCCCCATTCATGCTCAGCGGAACGTAAATTAACGAATGACCTAGCTACGTCTACCTAAGTCGTAGAACTGACATGAACGTCCTACCTCCAAAGTTGAGCAGGAAGAAACGAGGGGCTTGAGGAACGTATAAGAGCATAGAAGATGTAGTGAAGAAGACAAAGAACATCCGACTCTGTGCCCACTTTTTCGACTCGATGGTTATCCTTGCACTAACTTAGGCAGCAGAAACGCGGTATCTACATTGAGCAGAATGAAGGATTACTTGGCGTTAGTGAACGCGCAGTCGAATGGTCGATGCTAGGAGTATCCGCATCACGCAGATGAGAGAAAGGATCCGAATTTCCGCCTTACGTCAACGATCGAAAATCAGAGACGCCGTTCTACACGCCAGGATATCAAAAATAAGGTGGGTCGGACACGTGATGTGCTTCAACGACAGTCTATGGACGAGAGCCGTTACCGACTGGATTCCTCGGGACGTCAAGCGCTCTGCAGGAAGACCACAGATCCGATGGTCCGATTTCTTCACGAAAGGCATAGAAGAAAGATATAATTCGCCGGAAATCCATAGAGCAAAGAGAACCCACTGGGCTACTCTTGCGCGCATAGGGAAAAATGGAAGTGCTGCTGATACCCGCTCGAGTCATTGACGATCAACGGGACGACAGGTGGTACAGGTGAATGATGCCCGTATAAAGCCACTCAGCTTTCTACAATACGACAGGTGACAGGTGATGCAGGTGACGAGATTCTGTCCACTGGAGTGTGCAAAACATGGAGATACACTTCTAAGCAGCATTATTTGGCTGTTTTACATGACCCTCCATCACATTTGGGCATCTCAGTAGATTGCATTTTCTTTCCGCAAAAAAGATGGAGTTGTACGAATTTGAGGAGTATGGCCTAATACCCAATAGCTTGCTAGGATAAATACAAGGGGTGAGTCATTTGTCTTCTCTTAGAGAACATCTAAATGGTAAATCAAGATTCGGCAGAGTGCATCTCTAGATACATATAGGATTACTCAGGACTGAAATGCCATCGATAATCCACCGATTATTCAAATAGTGCCACATAATATACGTCTAAACTCTGAAAACGTTGGCCATCGAACGAAGGTTACGAAGGAACTAGTTTTCTTTTGACTACTGCTGCTACTATTACTACTTTGTATGTTTTCCTTCCTAATCTCGACGCTCTCGAGCGCCTTCTAATTTGCTCGTTACTTCCTACTCGGCTCCAGAGCTCAGTCGTTCCTCAATATTCAGCCCCGATTGTGATACATCGAGCCAGAATATTTTATAAGCGCGCATAAGAACAGAGGCATGAAGCGTTCAGTCTTAATCTTTTCGGAGGGATGCGCCACAGATTCAACATCTTCAAACGTCATAAAAAAGTTTGCAAATATATTCAGGCTGCGCAGCTGCTTGCATGAGCTTTCCGGTGTATGTAGCCAATTAAATGTTTTTTTCTCTTATGGACAAGTTTGGTACCATGATATCAATGAATGCAAGGACAGAGACAAATCATTACATACCGCGAGGATGAGCCAATGACCACATGTGCATTAATACTATGTTCGATACTATACTATACTATGTTCTAAGCCTAATGTTCATTTACGCCATCCATGCAAAGTTACCGAATGACT
Source organism: Parelaphostrongylus tenuis (assembly GCA_019055375.1). NCBI lineage: Eukaryota > Metazoa > Nematoda > Chromadorea > Rhabditida > Metastrongylidae > Parelaphostrongylus > Parelaphostrongylus tenuis. The sequence goes on from JAHQIW010003721.1 coordinate 26,838, forward strand.
TGATGAGCAACAAGAAGGCCAGTGTTCTAAAATAACACAGTTCTTACTCCCTTATCCCGCACTAGAGCTGACCAGCGCACTTTACCTGATGATCGAGAATGAAGAAAACAATACATTGAAGAGAACACTTATTTTAATAACGCTGCGAAAGAGGAAAGTTTTCGTAAGCCACTCGTCGAGTTTTGTCGTGCTTTGGGCATAAATTGTTCGCGTCATGAAAATTTGTTACGGGACTGTTTTCAAAAGCTGCGCGCACTACTCATCTCTCACGTACTTAACAGGATTTTGACTGAAATGATGTCCAAGCGCATTTAGTTAGTCACATGACCAATGTAAATATGGAATAATGAAACTCAATGTGATTTAGTAAAGTGTGGGATTTCGTTCTGGCATCCGCCACTTTTTTCGATCAAGTACATAGTCGTATTAGTCCTTGGTAAAATAAACGTAGTATCCGTTTACGAAGACAAAACCTATCTTCAGATTAACCCTTCTTTCTTGTTCAAATAACATCAAACTGTGACAGTCTGCTTTAACTATTTATAATCTTCATCTATTACAAGCAAGTTGCGGCTGAGTGCTCAGACATAAGCAAGTGTGTTGGTAGTATTTTGAGCAGTCGCTTTTCCTACTTCTCACCCTTTAATGAGGATTTTTAGAGGTGTCGCAGTTAATGATCTCCAACTTAAGTAATTGGACGTTTCTGCGAACAATTTCGATATAAAAATGATCGTCAATGACAACGCAGCAAGATAAATACATTTACAATGCATACAATCGAGTAAACAATACACAGGTGCACTGCAAAAGATGCGGGTACAAATTCATTGAAGTTTTCACCCTAAGAAACTTCTTACTAATCCTTATCGATAGAAAAGGTTGCGGTCTCAAAATTCATATTTTCTGTCTTCTAATCCGACAGGGCATTTCATCAGTTTCACGCCTTTTACGACCTAGACTTGTTATAAACGCATTATCCGGTTGATAATTCTCAGCTCAGAATGATCGGCCTTGAAAATTGGAAAATTTAAACCCAATAATGTAGAGTGGGTGTGTAAAAACATTTGCAAAGTGGTTTTGCACATCACTCTACATTATTGGGTTTATTAAAAGATCATATCACCGCAAGAGGAGGTCAAATCAATGAATTTCGATTGATTGTTGAAAAATTTATTTTTTAGACCGTATGTACAACGTTACTTTTCATATCAACTATAATCTGCTTCCATGCAATTGCACCTCTGTTCACGACGAGATTTGCTCGATTTTGTACAACGACTCTCACATGGGGAATGAATCACGTAGGAGCAGGGTGTGTTTTTTTGGTTTGTGTACAGTAAAGAAGTTCTCATTTTTGCTCGTTACGTCATGAGGCCGTACGCATTTCAACAAGTTGTCGCCGCAAATACACAAGTATGTGTCTTTTTGAAATTCTTGTAGCTTCGAGGTATGCAATCTGAATTAATAAGTAATTACTTATTAGCTTTGAATTTTACTAATGTGAAAATTTGATTGCAAAACAGTAGAGAAAGTTGAAAAACAAGAGAAATTGCAAAAATATGTGTGCAAAAATATGATAGAGTTTGTAAACGAGAATTTAACATTCATGGTGTGAGCAGAGAGTTATCGATTCATAGAAGGAAATTACAACAAAAGGAGCAAGGCGGCATAGAAACTGTTAGCTTGGTTAAACGTTGCCTGTGGTGAAAGCATCCAAATGCACACTCCAAACCGACAACAGTGGCGTGAAGTTGTGGTATTAATGAGTTTGGACAGTTTTACAAACCACAGAGATCTACTTCAGTGCATGACCATCGTTCACCTCCTCATTTGAACAAAATGTGCAGCCGTGCTCATTTTTGCAAAGCATTTCTTTCGCTCATTTTGAGATAAAAAAATCCTGCAAAGATACAAAGAATACTTATAAACTGTCAGGGTTTGTTACTGTCATTTACAAACTTTCGGGTGAAACGTAGTATCGGTAAATTTTTTATTTAAGCTACATTCCGTCTTTCAATTGCCTTCAATCAATCAAACCAATCAATTTCAGAGTAATCATTATCATGTTTAACCGAAATATACGGCGCAACATTTTTCGACCGTTCCGGCCACAAGTCTCATCCTCTTCAGCCTTTTTAATACATCGGCAGGCTAAAACTTAGATCTAATACTTCTATTTAATATGACATTACATTACTTCCCATTCGCACTTCATAGAAAAATTATTCTTCAGTTGTTTAGCCGAATGAGGACCAAGACCTGGAAGACGTGTCTGGCCCCACCCACTGGCTCCGCCGCAGCAAATCACGTCTGTACTTTGATAGATGATCGCGAAAGTGACTGGGATGATAATGGTATGACAGTAGTGATTGAGAAGAAGTGATAGTGATCATAGTGATGGCGGTAGTGATAGTGATAATGATAGTTTTCATTACCAGTGTCGCTATATTACCATCATCATTGTCATTGTCAAAATCATTGTCATTATCATTATTATCATTGTCATTATCATTAATACTATCATCTTTACCACATTATAGTGATAATGATAATGATGACTATCATTATCACTACCTTTTATCACTATCACTATGATCACTATCACTATCATCCCAATCACTACCATCATACCACTATCATCCCAGTCACTTTCGCGATCATCTATCAAAGCACGGACGTGATTGGTTGGGGTGAGGCCAGTGAGGTGGGGCCGGGCACGCCTCCTAGGTCCTGATCGTCAACCGGTTGGAAAGAAAGCGCTTGTCATTTGTCTTGTTTCCGCGCGAATAAAAATTATCTGGTAAAGTCTTATGAAGTTGTTGTTGTTGTTGTTGAAAGCCGTCGGTTAATCAGATAGAATAAATACCACAGCGTAGCCTATTGACGTTTGACAGAATGCATTATTGACGGAGATAACAGTACAGCAGAAAGCAGTAGCGTTATGCTACACCCTGCACTACTTATGTCACATGTATCATTTGAGTTATTTATCATCCATCGTTCCTTAAAAGGTGGACTTGAACACGAACAGCATCACATCTAAATGTGAATTTTTCGTAAAATCGTCCATATCGTTGTGAATTACAGATTAACCTTATTTGAGCTCAGTCGCAAGATGCATCATGAAACCGCTTCACGCCTTCGCCAATGACATAAATGGATGGCAATATATTGAGTTGAATTCCGAGCTACTCGTCTTGCTTTCCAGTTTGAGTATGTGATAATTATGCATAGCAGGCCGCATCAAGCGATGAGACCTTGCCATGGTCGAAACCATTGTACTGTAAGATATATGTATCTGTCAATCAACGGTAAGTTGCGAGAAATAGTCATCGTTGGATCTCAAAACTCAATTTGAGTAGTTGAAATTTAAGCTGATGTAACTGGTTCAATGTCACGCCTTAGCCGCCCTAAAGTGGGCGACCAGTTGGAGCGACGATATCTGTGTTTGTCAAAATCTATATACTCCCCGTAGTACACGAAAAAGTTAGAGCCTCATGGACCTTTTGAGGCTGTCTTCTGTTGTTCAATTCTCTCTAAGAAAAAAGAAGAAGAAATGTAATGCAGAAAATAGGCCCTTTGATTAGCGCATTTAAAGGACTGCTTGATCGTGTGTTGGTATTATAATGTCCATACGTGATAAAATGTTTCAGCCGTTCTCGTTCTCAATAAAAAATGCAGGAGATGTGTGACATATAATTACCAAAAAGTGATGCTAAAAGTCTAGAACTCGAAAAAATAATGCTATGATGGAATGATACCAATCAAAGATGCAAAGTCAGTTCTACATGCGAATGAGGATTTCCGTGTTTGGCAAATTCATGCAGGCAGAATATCGCTGCCTTTGAACTTGATTGATAGATTTCAGAGATTTTTATCATTTCGTTTCTTTTTATTAACAAAATATATGTAACAGAGAACAACATGTTTTGAGCTATTAAGTCTAGTGCTATAAGCTGCTAGTTTCATATATAAAAAAAAGAATAAAGCTCTCGGCGTTGATCAATCCCTGAGGGATGCGCCATGCATTCGACTTCAATTTTTAACTTCGTCTGAGGTGAATGAATGCACATCTGGCCTTTACAATGACTCGCGGTGGTCTCCCGCTGAACCGAGTGAGTGCTGCTTATCCTCCCAGACAAATCTGAGACCTGTCTGGTACCAGTTTACCGACACCGGAGGGATGGATGGCTTGGTGAGCCATGAGCGCGAAATCGAACCACTGACCTCGTGTGCGACGCAGGGCACCTCTAACCACTGCGCCACATGAGCTCTCAGTGGCATATATATATAAATATATATATATATTTACGTACATATATATGCATGTATATCATACGATAAAATCTCTAAAGAATAAAACTCTCAGCGTTGACCAATCCCTGAGGGAAGCGTCATGCATTCGTCTTCAATTTTTAACTTGGTCCGAGGTGATTGAATTCATATTTGGCCTCTACAATGACTCGCGGTGGACTCCCGCTGCACCGAGTCAGCGCCCCTTACCCTCCCAAACAAGTTTGGGGCTGGTTCGAACCAATGGCCCCTTGTTCAGCAGAGCACCTCCATCCATTGCGTCACAAACGCTCTATATATGCACGATATATATATATATATATATATATATATATATATATATAACATATCACCTATATAACCTGTCGTTCCGCTGATCGACGAGTGACTCGAGCGGGTACCAGCAACACTTCTATTTTCCCCTATCGCGCGCAAGAGTAGCCAAGTGGGTCCTCCTCGCTTATGGATTCGCTGAGCATCATCTCTTTTCCCACCTTTCGTGAAGAAATCGGACTAAAGGGTCGGTTGTCTTCCTACAGAGCGCTTGATGTCCCGAGAAATCCTGCCGGTAACGGCTCTCGTCCATCGGTTGTTGCTGAAGCGCATCACGTGTCCCGCCCACCTTATTTTCGATATCTTGGCGTGTAGAACGGCGTCTTTGATCTTTGATCGTTGACGTAGGTTGAAAAATCGGATCCTTTTTCCCATTTGTGAGATGCAGGATGCTCCTTGCATCGTCTTTTAGATTGCACGTTCAACAAAGTCATGCGATCTTTTATTCTGTTTACGTAGGGACCACGTTTCTGCTGCTTACCTTAGGGGAGGGATGTCCATAGAGTAGAACAGGTGGACACAGAGTCCGGTGTTGCTTGCCCTCTCCACTACATCTTCGATGCCCTTAAACGTTTTCCAAACCGCTCGTTTTCTCCTGCTTAACTTTGGAGGTAGGTCGTTCATCAGTTGATTTCACGATTTAGATAGACGTAAGTGGAGCATTCGGAGACTGTCGTTTCGTTGAGTGTAAATGGAGCATTTAAAACTCACCCGTTCTCATGAACATCGTTTTCGTTAGGTTTAGTTGGTGGCCAATTCAGTAGGCGTTATCGAAATCAGTCAACATTCGTTTCGCTTGGCTGATGCTTGGTGTTATGAGGACGATATCATCAGCAAAGCGAAGTTGGTTCAGTTGTCGACGGTCAGTTTTCGCTTCAATGTCGTCCCATTCTAATCTTCCCATGACGTTTTGGGAGGTGGCAGTGAAAAATTTTTGCGAAGTTTATCGCATTTCAAGTCACTCTTCTTACGTCAATGGTGATTTTATTGCGGAATGGAGATATTTTGGTTGTAAGATTTTTATATAGCTCACGATTGATAATTATGTGCCAACTAATTACGCAATGGTTATTCAGAGCCTCCATAACGCTTCTGTTTCCACTAAATCAAAGGCTTTCTTCAGATCAATGAAAGTGAGACAGAGCAGTAGTTTGTGCCTAAGTGAAACTTCAGTATGTCTTGTAATCGTATAGATGTGGTCTATGGTACTAAATCCTTTTCGGAACTCTGCTCGCTCGCATGGCTGTGCTTCGTCTAGCGTTCTGTCAATTCTGTTTAGGTTGACTCGAGTGAAGAGTTTATAAAAAACTGACAGCAAGCAGATTGGGCAATAACTGTCTCTCTCGCGAAGGTCTCCCTTTTGAATAACAGTACGGTCTTGCTGATTTTCCATTGGATGGGAACCGTGCGTTCTGACGGTTAGCGAGTGAAGAGCGGAGCCAAGGTGTTGATGGGAACTGGCAGTACGTCCTTTAGGTGCTGTGGTCTAATCCTGTCTGGGGCAAGTGTTATTCTAATCCTCACCGACGACATAGCATGCCGGATTGCCGAAAGGAGAACCGGTGAAGCGACATAATCATCGTCTTTCAATTTATATGACCTTAAGAAGACATGGCTAGCGAGGAGGTCCGAGTGGCACTGGTGGATGATTTTCTCCATTGCCCTTTTGAAAGCTGTAAGTGTCCCGTGAGGGCATCGGATTACTCATCTTGATCTTACATTTGGCGAAACGTCTCTGGGCATGGCGAATGCTCTTCCAGCTTCTACGGCTTTTGCCATAACTGCCGCTCGTCTCCCTTTGAGATCTTCTCTTATCTCTTCTCTGTAGCGTTTCACAAGGTCGGACGTAAGGTTTCGGTTTTCTGTTGCTCATGCAATTCCACGCTGACGCATTATCTGCTCGAGGTCTATGGAGACAAGCGTCTCTTGATGACTTCAGGACTCTCGGCTTTCACAGCGCTAATGTGAAAATATTCAACGAGCCGATCGCATTCTTCGTTGATATTGTCGACAGCGGTATTTTCCAAGGAGCCGACTAATGATTTTGAATACATCCCAGTTTATATTAGTTCTGGGATTTCGTTGTATTTAGCGACATTCTCTCCTCTGCAAAAAACGGAACGCTGCGCGGAGACGATGGTCTGATCCCGTGTAGAGCTTAGGAACAACAGCGAAATTGGTCAGGCAAAACCTTCGATTTTCTAATATGTGGTCTACATCGTTATGGTACTCTACATTGGGAGACTCTCACATCCAATGCTGAGAGTGAGGATTTCGGAATTGTGAGTTAACATGGATGGTTTGGGTCGCTATGGTAAACTGAGACAGCCTCTCACCGTGTCCATTCCATTTTAATCCGTTGGTTCCAATGTGACGTTCTTCAGACGTTTTTCTAGGTCTAATTTTCGCGTTAACATCTCCGACAATGACCTTGATGTATGAACTTCTTTGAAGAGTTTTTCAAGTTCCACATATTACGCTTCGACTTTGTTTTCGTGATAGCTTGATGTTGATTCGTAAGTAACGGAGATGGTCAAAGCGGCATTGAACCACATCGTTCGAACTGTAATCGTGTGATAAGAGTTGTTAGTTGTTCGAATGAATCGATGTTCACGGTGAAATTCGATTTGACGAGGAGGCCAACGCCGCCGACACCTCTGCTATCGCATGCTCCAAGAAACAGTTCTCTGGTGTCATGAACAACGTGAAAAGGATGGCGTCTTCTCGTCGCAGCCAGACCAGTGACGTCGTACCGTATACTTCTTGCTTGAATCAACAGGTCTTCTACAGCGGACTGAAGAGCAAGGGTTTTTGCATTGCAGCTGCGGATCGTCATTTTAGTCCGTTTCGATCTTGGCAACCTAGTTTGGCTCGGAGATTTTAGGAGCCTCCCCGTACTCGTCCTACGTGGTGCTACCGTACCAGAGATTCTTTTGGGATTAGGGGAATGAGGCCCATATTATATATAAATATATATATACATATATATACATATATATATACATATATATAATAGAAGAACGGCCCATTGGGTAATGACACGCAAGGTGTTGGTTCAACGTCTTGTCCCTAATCTCTCCTATACCCATTTGTGTACGTCTTAATTCGGCGAGTATCCAACGATGTCGTACCTATGGACCCTGAAAAAAAGAATTGATGCGACCAGCTCTCTGCGATACTCAGTGAAAATACGAAATCTCCAGCAGTAGCCGAAACATCATGGAATATCTGAAGAACTTTGTGGAAGATGACTGTGAAGAATCCAGTCGAATATGAGTTCTGGGATCCGCAAGACAGATGTGATGATGCGACATGTCAGAAATAAGTACAAAATGATATTTGTATATATATATATATATATATATATATATATATATATCTATGCATATCTATACATGAATATATATATATATCACTGAATCGTGCAAAACTTTTGCATCAGGAGGGACTCGAACTCGTATTTCGCGCTTTCCGTGGATGCGCCCTCCGTCCCATCACACTACTCACTCCTGCCTTGTCACCACTCCTTCCAAGCTCTTTGTAAGCAATTTGAGTGCAGTGAGATCAGAGATTCTGCCATATTCATAGAAAAATATCGCCCTTGAACGCTCCCTGATTTTCCACATTTGCACTCTATAAATATACTGGTCTTTTCACCTATTTAGTTTGAAAAAATTGTACAAAATCCTTGCTTAGAGATCATTTTGATACTTAATCGATCCAAGCGATGTTGATTAAAGTATCGATTACAACGGATACCAATGCATGAAATGAAGACGGACCTAACACACTATATCAAAGCTCCATGGATATCCATTTCATACTTAACAGTTCAAAAACACAAATAAGAAATTGTCAACCTGCAGACGAACCTAATACAGAATACGGTTGAAGGGTAGGGAACAGACTGAAAGCGTTTTAGAGCGGACACGTGTGCTCATGTGTACAAAAGTAGCATAAGTTATGCTGTCGTGGAATTGTTTCAAAATAACCGATTTATTCAACGTTTCGCATAGTTTTGGTCAGATACTTCGTTTGATCTGATTCAAACGGCTAGTTGATTAGGATTGTAGGTTTCATTCCTACCTTAGTTGTTATCGTTTGAGGTATTCTGTTGTGACGTCGGCTCCGCTTGCCATCGTTGAATATTCAGATTCTTCATTTCCATGCAATTGCGTCGAAATCATCCTATCTTATGAACGTTCTTTCATTATTATAAAAGCTGACAAGGCTTAGAAAATCTATGTAAACGCTTTTTCCTGCTACACTTTCTTCGTGTTAACCCAGGTTTTTGCATGCCATAGCTACGTCGGAACCCTTTTTGGAAAGGTTCTTCTTGCAAGTAGGCCAGTGGAGCATATCCCCACCATTCGGTAATGGGCTCCTAAGCTCACTCACGCACTTCAAGCCATTTGAGAATACGTATGATACCCTGTTTTATTGGTCATCGATAGCGTTGCATCACAGTGTTAGGATCGTGGTAATACCTGAATGATCGCTGTCATGATTAATACACTTCTGGATATTGTCATCCCACGACGTGAGCAGTATCATAAAAAATAACCGACAGTTGCTCCATCGTTCTTCCTTTTATCTCAGGAGAGAGCTCCTTACCTTACATATCCTAATATGTAACCTTGCAAGGATTTCTTCAGGTATTCATATATCGTTTCCAAGAAATGGATTTCGGCCAGCGAAGATCCTTTTAGACGGAAGCAGAAGTAGAAGAAGGAAAGAAAATTAACCAACCGCTCACGGATGATGTAGAAGCCGAAATCTAAAAAAAAATAAAGAGATTTTCGAATTAAAGTCCAGTGGGACTTTGGGCCATATGAGGCTTATTTTGCCGCTTATGACCATCATATAGGTCACATATATGAATGGATGTAGGGCTCTTAGAATGAAAGAGTAAATTTTCTTTGACTAGATTCCGAAATGTGGACCAATCCGTTGCCCATAGGATTTCAGTAGAAAAACAATGCTGGAAGAAGGAGATCAAAGACCGCCCAATCTTATGAGGCGATATTTCTCGGCCAGCCCCCACAGACGGATGAAGGGCCCCTAACCGACGAGTTTCAGATTGCTACAGCATTCGCAGCCCAACGGCGATAAATCGCAATTATCGATTGTGAGTAGATCACAACATCGACGACCACAGAGCAGCGGCCAATTTACATCCAATCGATGGCAACAATCTCTAAACAATCTCTTTCCCGTCTTCACCTGGCAGTTCATCCCCATAGTAGTTCATTCTCTTTGTCGCCGAAAAGTGAAAAAAAACAAGTGACTCATCGCTTAATATCTAACATAGCTGTTATTTTAGCAATAAAAGCTATTCCAATAGTAATCAGCCGTTGGGAGGATGGCTGGAGAACGCATCGAAGGCACATCATGCCTATGCCTATAGTCGATGAGATGAAGAGAGGAACGTGGGGCCGACCGTCGTTCGACCATCGTGCAACGGCAGTGAGCGATTTGTCCACCGCTTCAAATCATCTCCAGTGGCAGTCGTTATTTTTGTTATTAATTTTATATGACTACTTCCTGTTTAACGATTGCTCTAATGAAACATTGACTCTGAGTTATAGGCTTTAGCAACTTTAGCTGTTGATAGGATATCATCATCCTGCCTCATGTCGCACATGTCTTAAGTGCGTTGTAGGGAACATAGTATGAGTATTTTCATCTGTTTAACCGTTCCGAGGTGTTATTGATATTATTTATTGAATGTTTGGTTTTTATTTTATTATTTTTGGCGAAGAAGTTTATAAGAATCGAAATCTGACTACATGATCGCGAAAAATTCGCTTGAATTGGCAAAATTCAACTGTGATCGCAAAACGTCATCTTTTATTTATTGTTATAACCCCAAGACCGACTGTCTACTAATTGGCATAGTTTGAATAAATAACTACTTTCTTCTGTTTAGCCGTTCCGAGGTGTTATTGATATTATTATTGAATATTAGCAAAGCATACAACGTTACAGTTAACAATGCAGTTTGAATATACGGTATTCGAGGTGGCTAACGTTTCGGCGGGTCGCCGCATTCAGAGCCTGGAAAGATCATATTGATCCATAATCCACTAGGCCACAACCTCTATAACGCTATCAGAAAACGTTAGAAAAAAAATTTTGGATCGCATAGTAAAATCTCCATTTTAAAACGCTCACCGTTTTGATGTTTGGGTCTACCAATTATTTACTGAAGACCAGCCGCTTAGTGTCAGTGCATCAGTGGGGTGTGCCTAACTCAGGCCGGAAAGATCAGCCTGGTTTCGAGGACACGCGTGATTACGAGGCACTCCTCTTTTCGGTTCATTTTTGTGCCTTTGCTATGTATCCAAAAGGCTTCTAAGGTTTTACGCGCAGACGTTTTTGATTCCTGTACGAGGATCGTGAATTTCACACCGAACATTACTCCTTACATGTTTTTGGTCCCTATGCGCGCCTAGTGGAGTTTTTGGATCAGAGTTGCGTAACCCAACTAGGTGCCGCTTTATACGGAGAAATAGTGGTCTACCCGTTTCGCCAATGTACTCATCGCCGCATGCCTCCCAAGGGATTAGGTAAATTGTAACCGATCAGATACAGTCGCCGTCTCTGCCGTTTGGGCAAACTGCAGTCATTGGTTTCGCAGAGGCGGTCATACTGTCGGTTGCGGACCAATTGACGCTTCAGAGTCTTTGAGGGTATTTCGCCTACTGCTACCGAATCATCCAGACCTGCTCGTTTTAAGCAGCGTTTAATAGCTGTACTTATTTCGTTAAAGATAAAAGGCAGAAGGAAAGGAACCTTATTTTCGCCAGACTTGTCCTCTGGGAGTATAGACTTTCCTCTAAACCTAACATGAGAAGCTCCTACCGTATCGTAGCTATTAGAGATGGTTATTTTTCGCTCCAAGCTTAAATATTCTACTTTGTGTTGTTTTCCTGTGCACACATTCGTCGCTGTTCGGAATATGTTTTTTAGAATTGCGCGTTTTATGTGTGAAGGATGAGCTGATAAGTAATGAACTAAGATGTTTTTGTTGCTTGGCTTTCGGTACCATTTTGTATTGCAGGAGTTTTTGGACAGTTGACCTAAACGTTTGAAAATGGGCGCCAGTTTTCTTTCGGTTTCTCACTGGTGAACTTTATGTACTCTGATTGACTGTTCAGCAACTCTAAACATTTGTCCTCTCCTCTCGGGTTGAGCAGACGACAAGGCAGTCATCTATATACCTACAGTAGAGTAATGGCCGGAGATCGATTATTGGGCCTTCCACTGTTAGACATAAAAGCTATAGCAAGCGTTGGTGCTAGTCGTTGTCCTATTGCCAACCCTCCGATTAGGGCAAAATAGTTTGCGGACCATCTAAAGATTGAACAGTTCAGGCACTCTTTTAAGAGAGCCATGACCTGCCGGATGGAGAAGCCACACATGCTTGTGGTCCTTTCCTGCTCCGTTAGAAGTTCGTATATGGCTTGCATTGCGGACTCATTCGACACGTTTGTGTAAAGGGCGGTTACGTCGAAAGATTCCATTACGTACGCGTTGTTGGGGTACGCGCCACGTAAATGGTACAGGAACATCTGGTTGTTGGTGAAGGACTGGATTGTGAAAGACTTTAGTAATTGGACTAATATTAGGTTTAAGAACCACGTTATCCTATCCGTTGGCCCGCCTACGCAGCTGATGATGGGTCTACCTTTGAAATTTGATGGATTAGTAGACAAGAGATCATCAGTGCATACCAACTTATGAGTTTCAATAAGTATAAGACAGACATGATGGTGGGCTAAGTTTTCATTGAGAGATAACGGAGGGTATTAAGCCAGCCGATCTTGCTATTTTTACCCATTTTTGGTTCATTTTCAATATTGCTTTTGGAATTCCTTATCAGATGATGGGCGATAAAGTGTGGTGTCCTCAATGTGCTTTTTCGCTATCGCAATATATAACTGATTGGGAATTACTGCAAATTCTCCACCCTTGTCACTAAGTGATAGTCTATTTGTGTTGGAATTTATTAGCTCCCGTATCTGTCGCATGCCGCTTTTCTGCGCTGATGTTAAGTTGGAACTAAACATTTTCCCGCGATAGTGGTTGAGGATTTTGAGAGTTTCGTTCGAAAATATTCGAAAACTAATATCGACGTTGTTATTGGGGTCTTGCTCCCTAAAGAACGCTCAGGAAAAAGGTGGTGTTGTTATTTCCTCTGCGTTTTGTGTTCATGCGCGTTGAATGATTCTAGTCTGGTCTTATAGCGGATTCTGTGTTGAAGTTCTTGCAAACTGCATGTGATACTACACAGGTTTTCTTAGGAATGGGTTGCGCTGGTAAGAAACTTGAGCCCATTTCCAAGAGAGCGCCCTTCATCGCGAGGAGTTATTCCTCCTAACCCGGTGACCCTTGATTGATCTAGCTCATTACTAATGGTGGATTGACTCTTAGGAACATAGTACGGTTATTTGTGACTATGGTTAGGAGGAAAGGAGAATCGTTCTCTTTTATTATAGTAATTATAATTGTATTGTCTGACGAACGAGTGGATGTATTGTGTATTGGCCGTAGTGCACATATCTTACCCATAGTGCACTTACATATCGATCACATGGCCTTCTGACGTCTCCCGAGGGTTCAACACTCTCTGCTTATTGTCCACACTCTCTCGCGGGTTCAATACTCTCTCGCTCATTGTCCACACTCTCTCGCGGATTCAGCACTCTCTCTAGCTCAGTCACTAGCACTCTCTCACGTGTTCGCACTTTCTCAATATCACTCACTGCTTGTACACTCTTTCTCTCTCTCTCTCTCTGAGCACTCGCCATAAAAACTAGTAAACAACATATTGCGCCATCGAACCACAATCGCATATCAGTGTCAAAGTATATATACCCGCTGAACCATCATGTTATCTCAATCACAGTTTTTTCATTATTCTAGTTCGCACATTATCGTGTTGGACGTTGTTGTTGTTGTTGTTAATGATTGTTGAGTTAGCAACATTATTATGTTTATGGAGGTTTAATCACCCAAGTTAGAGGTAGAAATCGGTCAGCACATCAATCGAGCCGATCGTCAAATTCTTTAACTTGCCCCGTCCTATACACACTCATTAAAACACAAAATTTCTACTAATGATTTTGGGTCTACCGATCCTTCTAAGTTTAAAGTTAGACCAATCATTAGCTGTGTAGGCGGGCCGACGGATAGGATAACATGGTTTCTTGGCCTCATTTTGTCGCAACTACTGAAGTTCATACCAACCCATCTCCCCAACACCAATATATTCCTCGAGCACCTTAAAAATGCGCGTCTAAATCATACGTATGTAATGGAGTCGTTTGATGTTACAGCGCTCTATACAAACGTCTCAAATGACGTCGCAATACAAGCCACTCATGAATTACTGATAGAAAACATAGAAAACGTAGATATGTTTGGCTTGTCGGTCCAACAGCTTGTCACACTCCTTAAGTCATGTTTGAGCTGTTCGGTATTTAGGTGGTCGGGAAAATATTTCGCACAAATTAGAGGGTTGGCAATGGGGCAAAGACTAGCACTCAGCTTAGCCATCGCTTTCATGTCAAAAGTGGAAGCTCCACGTCCAATACTCTACTGTCGCTATATAGACGATTGTTTTATCATCTGCTCTACACAAGAGGAGATGGATAAGTATTTCGAAATTCTGAACGGACAGTCAGAGTTTATTAAGTTGACGCGAGAACAACAAAATTCAGAGAGCTGGCTTCCCTTCTTGAACGTTCAAGTTCAACTTAATGAAAGTGGCTATAGCACAAAATGGTATCGCAAGCCTAGTAACAAAAACATCTTGGTACATTACCTTTCTTCCCATCCCTCACATACTAAAAAGGCACTTATCCGAAATATGTATCGAACAGCTGTAAGTGTCTGTACGGGAGACGATGAAAGAAAGGAATCACTAGACTTAGCGCGAAAAATAGCCATTTCTAATGGGTACAAACAGAAAACACAAACTAACGTTAGGCCCAAAAGGAGCGAAATGCCTCGCACTGAGAACGACAGGGCGCCACACCTAAACAATAAGGTACCTCTTAAACTACCTTTCATAACAGACGAAGTCAGTACCGCTATTAGAAAGTGTCTAAAAATCAGTGGTCTAGAAGATTCTGTAGGAATTGTAGAAATTCCGCCCAAAACACTGCGTCGTCAATTAGTTCGAAACCGCTTGTATGACCGTCTATGTAATACAAAGGACTGCGTTATTTGCCCCAACGGTAGAGACGGCGATTGCATGAGCGTAGGTACAATATACCTTATCTCTTGTATGACATGTGGTGGCGAATATATTGGCGAAACAGGCAGACCACTTCACATCCGCATTAAAGAACACCTAGACGGAAAAAGAAATAAAGACCCAAGTAAACCTCTAGGTACACACAGGATGCAAAGGCACAACGATGACGACTTCGAGGTAGTAGTCAAAATCTTAGGGCCCGAACCAAAAACATCGGCGCGAAAGACCCTTGAAGCTTTCTGGATAAATTCCAGAAACCCGCAAATGAACAAAAAGGGCGAGTGCCCTAACATAACCAACCACATGGCACCTTACCTCAGATTGATTTTCTAGCGTGGGTCTCAGATGGCACCTATCCATAATTTGACCTAGTGACACGGGGGGCGGGCTCATACGTCACCCTGGCGCTAGCAACATAGGTAGTCCCTGGATTAGATGGTAAGGTGAGTGGTTTCCCCGAATTAGTTATCGCTCATAAACACCGTAGATTTTCAATTTATTTATTTATTTATTAATTTTTTCTCCCACAGTATATAGTCATATAAATAGCTTTACAACGACTGATACGTTCAGGCTCTGAAGAAGGCGTATTCGCCGAAACGTCAGCCACAAGCAAACGCGAAAACCCATCGACCGGAAAGAAGAACAATCGATTGGGGAAAAAGATACCAACCTCGTGAAGCTCTAAATAAAGATTAGTTTTCTAAGCTTTTCTTATCATTTTCAAAAATTCTTTAAAACATCTAGCATATGTAATATATACATACTAATATATAATATAATATATAAGACTTAGTAATATATATATGTATTTATATATATATGTGTATATATGTATATATATATATATATATATACATATATATATATATATATCACCTGTATCACCTGTCGTCCCGTTGATGGTCGAGTGACTCGAGCGGGTACCAGCAATTCTTCCTTTTTTCCCTACCGCGTGCAAAAGTAGCCCAGTGGGTCCTCCTCGCTGTAGAGATTCGCTGAGCATCATATCTTTCTTCTTTCGCTTTCGTGAAGAAATCGTACCAACGGGTCGGTGATATTCCCGTAGGGCGCTTGATGTCCTGAGGAATCTAGTTGGTAACGGCTCTCGTCCATCGGTTGTCGTTGAAGCGCATCACATGTCCGGCTCACCTTATTTTCGATATCCTAGCGTGTAGAACGGCGTCTCTAATTTTCAATCGTTGCCGTAGGTTGGAACTTCGAATCCTTTTTCTTATTTGCGAGATGCGGGATAATCCCAGCATCGACGTTTCTACTGCGCGTTCGATAGCGCCAAGTGATCTTTCATCCTGGTTTAGCGATTATGTTTTTGCTGCATATGTCAAAGTAGGGATAATCGTCGAGTCAAAAAGGTGGGCACGGAGTTGGATGTTCTTTGCCCTCTTCAGTACATCTTCGATGCTCTTAAGCGTTCACCAAGCCCCTTGTTTCCTCCTGCTCAACTCTGGAAGTAGGTTGTTCATCATGTTGATTTCACGACCTAGATAGACATAACTGAAGCCCTCAGAGATTGTCGTTTCGCTGAACGTGAATAAGGCATTCAAAACCCATTCGTTCGTCATGAACATCGTTTTCGTTAGATTTAGTTGAAGACCAATCTTTCCACAGGCGTTATCGAGATTGGTGAACATTCGCTTCGCCTGGCTGATGTTTAGTGTTATGAAGATGACATCATCAGCAAAGCGAAGATGGTTTAATTGTCAATCGTTAATTTTCACTCCAATATCGTCCCATCCTAATGTTGGCATGATGTTTTGTAGGTTGGCAATGAACAGTTTGGCGGAGCTGTATTGCCTTGTCGAACCCCTCTTCTTACTTCAGGCGATATTGTTGTAGATTGGAGATATTTTGGTCGTGAAATTTTTATAAAGCTCGAAGGATCATTATGTACGGAGTAGGGACGCCCTGGTTATCCAGAGCCTCTATAACCGCTTCAGATTCCACTGAGTCAAAGGCTTTCTTTAGATCAATGAAAGTGAGACAGAGTGGTTGCTTGTACTCTCGTGAAACTTCGAAGAGTCTTGTAATCGTGTGGATGTGGTCTCTCTCTCTCTCTCTTCTCTCTCTCTCTCGATATATATATATATATAATACATAATATTTGCCACATTTTTTCATGCTGACGGACAGTAATAGATTTCCAACACGAATGTGGTATTAGTGAGCCAAACTACATAGTCTAGACAATTGATAATATGATAAGCTTTGCGCCCTCTATGAGGTCTAGCATGGCACTAATAAAGCACAAAGCAAGCGTCTGTTTTGCCTTTCCCGACTACTAGGTAGTACGGTGCCTTTCGGTTTAGCCGAACGGTAGCAGGTAGGTATACCAAGGCTTATAAAGGAATTGGCGCCGAATAACAAATCATCTCAAGGCAGTTGATAAAATTCGCGACACTGCAGTGACCAGCAGTCGAGGTCGTAGCTGTGAAATTAATCATACCTTTCATTCGACTGCCTTCATAGACCTCCTTCAAAAGCAGTGATAATGTGTTAACAGTAATAATGTGATAAAATGATAGCATGTTTCGGCCGATTATGTATTCCGGTACGGCACATGTGTGTGCTAGGCAGCTCAAACATGTTATAATCTTATCACATTGTCATGTCAATCATATTATCAATGTTTTTGAGCGAGGTATATAGAAGAGGTAGAATGAAGAGGTCTGGTTTATTTTACCAGTTAAGAGCTCTACTGCTCGTCACTGCAGTGTCGGGCGATTTTATCACCTGATTTGTGGTGATTTATTATTCGGAGCCAATTTCATTAAAAGCAGGCTTATATCTCCCCACTAGGGGTCGGCTGAACCGAAAGGCACCGTACCACTGAATAGCGTGGAAAGGCACAACAGGCGCCTGTATAGTACTTCACAAATGCCATACCATGCCTCATAACAGGCTCAAAGCATATTTCGTGTTAACAGATTACCAGTTTTGAGCGAGGTATATAAAAGCAGTCGCATGAAGAGCTAGGTATAGTTCCAGACACTTTCACCGAATCAGTATATTGGATGCAGTATTGAATTGTTAAAGGTGTACCAACATGTAGAATATTTCGTTCTGTATGTTAGCAGTAAACTACCAATTTCGCCAGTTTTAATGGGGAACGTGGAACACGGTATTACATCGTTTCCATCTCTGTGGATTTCACCGACCTAGTGGTGTCACAGAATTCAAACTCAATATGCAACATCACGCTTCCAGTTATGGCGAAGTATTAAAATAAGTCTTTTTAGCTTACTTGGCTTCTTCGCAACCAACTGTTACTTTCCTTTTAGGGCTTTATATATTCAAACAGATACGACTATGTCGGGAAGTAAAGCTAGCGAACGGTGTGTCAAAACAAGTACGTTTAAACAGTAGGTCTATTGTGAAGTGTTCATCCGACGCTACTGTGCAGAAATATGAACAAGAAAGGAGAAGGCTCTCGGCGTTGATCAATCCTTGAAGAATGCGCCATGCATTCGACTTCAACTTTGAACTTCTTTTGAGGTGACCGAATGCATATGCGGCCTATACAATGACTCGCGTTGGCCTCCCGTCAAACCGAGTCAGTGCTGCTTATCCTCCCAGACAAGTTTGAAACCAGTCCGGTACCAATTTACCGATCCCGGAGGGATGGATGACTAGGAAAGCCATGAGCGCGAGATCGAACCAATGACTTTGTATGCGAGGTACAGCACTACTAACCACTGCGCTATATGGGCGCTTGAGCACATGTGGCACAGTGGTTAGAGATGCTCAGCATCGCACATAAGGTGCAGAAATATATGGCTTAAAACGTGTTCATTTTGGACGCTTTCAGTCATATTTGGCTTTTTTGTATAGTTTTATATCGCGCCGATTTCCTGTATTAACACAATATTGACGCACAACGTTCAGTCGTTCAGCCTTATAGAAGTGATGCTTGAATTGGAAGCATTCTGCAACGTATTCTGTGCCTATTCTGGTGTTTATTATACCAAAACATCACATGCGATTACTGTGATTCATTATGGCAAGCCTCCATGGGAGCCTTGTTATCTCTTTTGGAAAAAGTATATGATTATATATAGGCAAAAGGAATGCACGATGAGCTGAGAGAGCATTCTAACAATTAATCTCCACCACATTTGCCACACTTGACGCATTGGCCGGGAATAGTCTCCCGCGTGGCAGGCTAGCATTCATGTACCTCCACCACATTTGATGCATCGGACATCTACGTCCGAGTACGAGTCGTCAACAAAACTTTCAATCAAAGAGCTCACGCACACGGTTGCCTGTTTTCGATTTTCATTTCCAATTTAATGTTTTCTTGACTTTCTCCTTCTTCGTTTCCACCATTCACTCCAAACATATTAGAGAACATTATGGCACATAGTTTTGTCTTCTCATTGAAAAGGGGTGCTTACGAAGGACACTGAACAACTCAAAAATCCGCTTGTAAATCTCAGGCAAGATCAATTTGCAAATACAAATTTGCACAGTGGAAGACATTACTACCTCAAGAATTCAGTGAAAAGCTACATTGTTCATCACCTGTATCTCCTGGCAGCTGCCGTCCCGTTGATTGTCTGACTCGAACGGGCGCTAGCATCATTTCCGTTTTTGCCTATCGCGTGATAGAGTAGCCTAGTGGGTTCGTTGGGTATCATATCTTTCTTCTATGCTTTTCCTAAAGAAATCGGACCATCGGGTCCGTTGTCCTCCTTTAGAGCGTTTGGTATCCCTAGGAATGCAATCGGTAACGGCTCTCGCCATGATTGTCGTTAAAGCGCATCACGTGTCCGGCCCACTTTATTCTCCGATATCTTGACGTCTAGTACGGCGTCTTTGATCTTCGGTCGTTGACGCAGGTCGGAACTTCGGATTTTTTTCCTCATTTGTAAGATACGGGATACTCCTATCATCGACCTTTCGACTACGCGTTCAATAACGTCAAGTGAACATTTATCGTGCTACGTACGTAGCGACTAGATTTCTGCTGCATACGCTAGGGCAGGGATAACCGTCGAGTCGAAAACGAAGACACGAAGTCGGACGTTCTTGTCTCTTCACTTCATCCTCGATGCTTTGAAAAATTCTCCACGCCGCTCGTTTCCTCCTGCTCAACTCTGGCGCTAGGTAATGTTCAGGTCATGGTTCATCATGTTGATTTTACGACCTAGATAAACGTGACTGAAGAACGTAAATATTCGTTTCGTTGAAGTGAATGGGGCATTCAAAACTGTCAGATCAAGTTGAAGACCAATCTATCCACAAGCGTTGTCGAAATCGGTCAATAATTGTCCTGCTTGGCTGATGCTTGATGTTATGAGGACGTATCATCAGCGAAAGCGAAGTTAGTTTAATTGTCGACCGCCGATTTTCACTCCCGTATAGTCCATTCTAATATTTTCGTAGAACTTGAGAATAACAGCGATATCGGTCGAGGTGCTTTCTATTTACTAAGATGTAGTCTGTTTTGTTGTGGTTCTCTCCATCGGGAGACTTCTACGTTCATCGTTAGGAGTGACGCTCTTGAAATTGTGATTTATCATGGATGGTTTGGGTCGTCATGAAAAGCCCACAAGTCTCTTACCCTGGTCATTCCATTGTAGTTTGTGGGTACCAATGTGACGTTTTCCAGGAGTTTTCTGGGTTCAATTTTCGCTAAAAATCTCCGAATGGCCTTGAAGAATGTATGGCCTTCTCTGAAGAGTTTTTGAGATCCATATAAGAAAGCTTCGACTCCCTATTCGTCATAGCTTGGTGTTGGTGCGTAAGCAACGAAGATGATCAATGCTGGTAATGATCCACATTGTTTCAACCGCACCGTCCGATACGGACTGTTAGTTGCTCAAAGAATTCAATACTCACTGTAAAATTCGATTTGGCGAAGACGCCAACGTTCCCGATACCTCTGCGATCACATGTTCCACAAAGCAGTTTTTCTCGGGTATCATAAGCAGCATGAATAGGATGGCTTGTTCTCGTCCCAGCCAGGTTAACGACCTCATACCTTATCCTTCTTTCTTGCATCAGTAAATCTCTATAGCGGATTCTTGAGCAAGTGTTCGAGCATCATGAGTATAGATCATCAATTTTGTCCGTTTTGATTTTGGCAGCCTGAATTGTCCCCGAGATTTCAGCAGCTTTTCCGTACTCGTCCTACCCGTCGCTATCGTACGGGGGGCTTCTTCGAAGTCAGGGGAATGAGGCTCATTTTTATTGCTGTTTTTGCCATTTTGACACTGAACGTCTAGCTTACTAGGCTCTGAACGTGGAGGCTGGGTACTCACAAGGAAATTGCTGGTCTCTATTGCAAGAGAAGGAGGACCTTATTTATTGGAGGCGACTCCTAACCGCCTCCCATGTGTTCTCAGCTGCTTTGCTGCGGTCTTTTGGCCGACTTTACTAGTAGAAATAGAGTTTTGTCAAATCGGCACTGCTGCAGCAAGGAGCTCGTCCCCTGAATGGAACTGCGTCTTTGGGAACCACACGGTCTCTTATGGTTCGCGTTTGATACTCCTATCCACCACTTGGGGACGCTCCACGTGCCCTCGAGTCTAACCGAGTGGATTCCCTCAAATAGGGAATCCGTGGTCAGAGAGGGAGATCCGTGGTGGGCTTTTTTCATAGTAGTGTGCGTAATTATATAAGCGACCGCGCCAAAACGTCAGCCACCGATATTCAAGAAGATCTATTGATCGTCCAGAAAGACAACCGGTTGATAAGTGGCACTAACCTCGCTAAAGCTCAAAATGAAGATCAATCTTTGAGCTGTTCTGTTGTTCTCAACCAACCTGATAATTTGTATAATTGAAAAAAGGCCTTTGCTGTTTATTGCAGAATAACTTCTAATCAAATGAGCCAAAACAATACGCACTCCATAGCAAGAACATTCAAAGGAGACATCGAACAAGTCACAGCAGAAAAGCATAAAGGTTATTTTCTGGTGCGGGATGTGATGGAATAGATCCATAAATGATTGCAAATAAAACTTATGTGAACAGTAAGACATTCATCTAGGCAGAGAGCACTGACGTTGTGGTCGACGGAATTGACGGCCCTGAGAATGCGCAAAATGATACCGTTAAGCAAACGTAAAAACATTGTTTTGTAGAATTGGCAATTGAATCAGTGAGAGAGTTAGTAGTTTATAACGATTTATTACCACACGTGAACAATCTGTTTGCGTGCATGAGCATGTCTCGTCTATATCACCGTAATCCCGCTAATGAACAAGCCATGATTACCTCAGAAAAGAATAAAAGAAGTCTTTCTCACAATAGATTTTGTTTGTAGATTTTTATATGTCATTTTAAAGATTTTCCCAACGCGCCTTACCTGAACACACAACTTCATAAAGAAATGTCACACTCCAAAATAAAGCATTTCATTTCTCTAATTTCTTAGCGGAAAGTATTTACGTATAGTTAGCTGAGCTCTGATATACTTTATTTTAATACTTTCTTTGATCTACACTCACATTGTGTGGATCCCTTTTGCTGTGCGGGTCCCATGCTTCTGGCATTCTATTCGTTTTTTCGTCTTCTTCTTAAACTTCGTAAGATATTGGCTTAGCGTAATTCCTCGCAATCTCGAGGACAGCCTGGTTGTGGCGTTTCTTAGGGCGTTCATTGTTTATTACCAGATAGTGTTGGGAGATGAGGTTCGGCCTCAAAAGCATCGCGATGAGTATCGCGATCCCTAGGCCATGCCGCCCAGAGTGTGATGGAATATTGAGATATACCTGATAGTGTTTGGTGGCATATCAAGGAGTCAGCGTGAGTTTTACTTGTTCAGTAAACGCCACCTTATGCTTTCTCATTGATTCATCGAAAACTACTGGCGATATCAGTAAAGGAGTCACATTTACCAGAGTACAGAGCGCATGTGGCGCAGTGTTAGTGGTACCCTGCGTCACACACACGAGGTCAATGTTCGATACCGTGCTCATGGCTCACCAAGCCATTCATCCCCGGAGTCGGTAAGTTGGTACCATACTAGTCTCAGACTTATCA
Organism: Parelaphostrongylus tenuis; assembly: GCA_019055375.1. Classification (NCBI taxonomy): domain Eukaryota; kingdom Metazoa; phylum Nematoda; class Chromadorea; order Rhabditida; family Metastrongylidae; genus Parelaphostrongylus; species Parelaphostrongylus tenuis. The sequence continues at coordinate 49,737 of JAHQIW010003721.1, forward strand.
AGGAGGATAAGCGGCACTGACTCGGTTCAGCAGGATGCCACCGCGAGTCATTGTAAAGGCCAGATATGCATTCAATCGATTTAAGCGAAGTTAAAAGTTGAAAAAGATTGCATTTCGCACTCCTCAAGAATTGATCAACGCCGAGAGCTCTATCCTATAGAGAGCTTTTTTACCCCAACACATCTATTTAGGGGAATGTGATTTTATGATGCGGAGAGGTATAACAGGTGAATGTGAAGATAGTCATTAGGATGACTTGGAAAGTTATTTCAATTGAAGTGTATTTGAAAAGAATCCGATCTAAGAGGTGCTAAAAAGGCATCAGATAATATCCCACGATGTTTATAGTAATACAAAAATAAGAACTCTAAGAATACAAGGAAAAACTTAGAGAAAGGAGGGGTGATTAAAAGTAGAAACGCTAACTTAAAGGCTTTATCTTAAGAGCAGAAAGTAAAATTTTTTCCACTCCAAGCTTGCACGCTTCACGTAGTCAAAATCCCAAGAATCTTCCTCGATATACATGTAGATATTCTGCAGTGTATTCATGGATATAAAATTAATGTCTAATAATAGTACGTATATATAGATATATCTACACGTACGCGTGTTATATGCTGTTATATATATGCGTACACTTATAGGCGTATATATGCATGTTTTCAGCCTTTTATATCTATACATATAGCCTTTGTCATGTCATCAGATTATCAGTTTTTGAGTGATGTCTATAAAAGCAGTCAAATGGAGAGGTATAATTCACTTTAGCAGCCACGAGCCCATATGTTGGCCACTTTAGTGTCGGAGGATTTTATGACCTAACTTATGGTGATATGTTATTCGGCGTCGACTCCTTTACAAAGAGGGGTACATGCCACCGTCAGGAATCGACTGAACCGAAAGGCACCGTATTACTAAGGAGCATGAAATGGCGACACCGAAACAGGCACCTGTCTGATACTTCATAAGTGCCACATCAGACCTCATAAAATGCTCAAAACGTCTTATTAAACTATCAGATTGCTATTGTTTTTGAGACGGTCTAATTTGTATTGCCGAAAAGCCCGCTATGAATTCGAAATAAAGAATCATTCATTCCAAGTGCGAAACGTAATAAATTCTCAGCTGCTACAACGTACTACAAAGGCTATTCCAGAAACCAAGCATTATATTAAAATTGCCGCCTTTTGAGTCGTCGAATGGCTGTTTAGAGTGTGATGAAAGTTTTGTGTCAGCGAAAGATTTCTAGTGGTCTGCAACAGTCTGCTTGAGATGTGGGCGCTTGCGATCGATCAATGGGATCTTGTTTATGTGTTTCTAAACTATGAAGCAAAAGGAGTGTTGGCAAAACAAATTTCGGTAATGCAATTGGTGAAACACACGCCTCCAGAAAGGGAGAAATGCGGGGTTCGAGTCCCGCCCGACGTCAAAGTTTTGTACATCACTTAACATCAATGGGCATATTTGTAACAACATACCACCGCTAAAAGCGGTTGAATAAAAAAAAAAGATTTTTGTTCTTGTATTACTGATATCTTACGTATGAGGCTGTGCTGTTCACCATCACCATTTGTTTCCAGTAGAAGAACGGGCTCATTTGTGAGTTTGGACGAAGACCCTTGCCATTGTCGTCTTGTGACTGGCAGCAACGAATAAGTGCCACCGCCGATGCTGTACCAGCGCTAGAGCTGGTAATGCAGACGAAATGGTACGTATACAGTTCTACTCATGTATGATATCTCTGATCTTTGAAAATCCACTCATTTTTCCTGGCGCAGCTCGCTCTTTCGGCGACTCCGTGTCGAGTAGTTTACCTTCGATGCACCGTAGATTGGGAGATACTGTGGGAGTTTCTTATAAATAATTTCTGAGATATTTCCATGAATTTGCAATAAACAATGCTGCGTGAAACAGACACAAAATTTGATTTTTTTGAAGCTCATTTCGCTCTGTAGCTTAAATTCTAACTCGCCGTGATTACGTTTCTGCTGTCGACTTCAGTGTTTTTTTCATTATTGCATAAATTTACATGGATAGATGGTGATAGATATATTCTTTGTTGATTGAGCCAATAACACGAAGTTCATAGGAACAAATCTGTTCGACTAAAGGCTTTTCGATTTCTTCGCCTTCTTCGAAGCCAATAATTCGAGTCGTTGATTGTCCAATATAGTTCTTGTATTATCATCTGACCAGTTCGTATTTGTCCATTTGTTTACAGGTTGGCAATAAGTCTCAAGCGATACGTATGGTGTGCAATACGCAAGCAGACGGCGTCGCTGTTTCTGCTCCTCCGCAAGGCAGCGTTTCTCGTCAATTGAAGAGTAATGGGTCCTAGTTGGTTTTTTACATTTCGATGTCTTTTTCAATCTGATCGGACATCTGATTACGTGAACATTGTGGTAATTGCTGGAGCATGAAGCATTTCATCGTCAAAGAGATCGTCATTTTAGTGTATCCAAGGGTTTCAAGAACTTTGGATTCTCAGAGGTTTCACCATTTCATCAAACATTCAACCAAAAAAATACATAGTATGGACGAAATAAATCGCGTGTACAGCGACAAAAGTTGGAGCGACGAATAATGCTTATAGTGTGGATAAATGGATATGTAACAAACAGGAACTCATGGAACGATAGAATGAGATGCTTCTCTATATTTTTACATAAAACTCAACTCTCTCAATACTCTAGTAATCCAAATTATTCAGTTTCATCGATGAATTAATATCCCATTTAGTATAAATGCTCATTATCGACTAACTATCCATTGTTTTCCGGTGTATGATAGTTGTAATGGTTTTTGGTATTGTATATAAGAAAATTAATCGAGACTGAAAGATTTCTATGGTAATTTTCTTTGTACAACTTATTAAATTTGATTGAATGCCAGAAAAAAACTATGACTGTATAATAAATTGGAGCATTGCTCCATGCAGAAATGCTTTACATGCTCCAAAGCATATGAGCGGGTGGAGAAAATATAGCAAACCTTCCAAAGGAGCTTTGCTATCTTCTTCTAGAGATATGTGATCGTTTAGGCGACATTAATGAACGATGAGCTGAGAAAGCATTCTGTCACTGAACCCCAAACATATTCAATGCACTGGCCGATCTGCGTTCGGATACGAGTAGCCAACGAAACCTGAAGTCAAAGTATTCAGGTACAAAGTTATCTGCACCAATTAGGTGATTATTTGACTTTCTTCTTCGTTATTTCAAGGTCACTTCAAACATAATAGAGCAGGCTGTGGCACATTGTTTTGTTTTCCCTCATAAAGGGGGTGCTTACAAAAGTAACTGAATAACTCAAGAACGCAGTTGTAAACTCAAGCAAAACCTGTTACATATACAAAATTTCACAACAGTAAAAGACCTTCACCAACCCAAATAATATTGAGCAGTTTTTAAGGACATGTTTCTCAATTTCTAACAACTACTGGACGACTCTTTCGCATATACAACCATCTTGCTAACTCAAATTAATTCTCTTAAACAGAACCAGAAGCATCATAGACCTCCTAGTGGACAACCAGAAGAGGGGATAGTGGGGAATCACCCATCATCAAACGGATGGAGCTTCCCATCGTACCAATCTTCACGTGCCATCTAGGAGTCGGACAATTTTAGAAGCTCTTCAATACAAACGCACAATCACAGATTATACCAGGCCTTCAAAAATACAACTATCGATTAGCTCTTCAAGGGGAGAGCCTCTACGGACCTTAAGAAGTTTCAAATCGGTTACGATAACTGTCGAAAGGTTATCGATGTCCTTGCCTCCGAATATGCAAATCCAAAAACCTTATGGTACTGTTGCTCCAAAATTAGGCAAAATTTCGTTCCGCCCAAGCGCCATAAATGAGCAAAGGCTACTGTTAGGAAACATGCAGGTATCTTAGCTGAGCCAAAACGGAAAGTATACCAACTATGAATATATGTATATCGAACTATTGAGCAAATTTTCACTTCAAACGCAAAGCAACACATTGGCTAGTCGGACGACAGCGGAATCGTCCTTTATTATGCAATCCCTCCTGCAATCCTAAGAGGAGACAGTCTTCAATGAGGAATTCATAACCGGGTATGTAACAGCCGGTAAATCTCATTCTCGCTCTTCAACTCAGGAGGATATCACTTAACAACAGTAGAGGCCGCAATTATCCAGAGCAACATGCATGTGCTGTAGGGCTAACCGTAATCCCTTCTGTTGTGATCGCTACAAAACGCGGCACGATTGATAACAGTGCTCTACGATAGCAAGCTATGTCATATATGCGATCAGCAAAATTTGGCAGAGAGCTGTGCAATGCATCATTATGGCCGCAATATTGTCAGAGGCCACATAACACGTCATGCTGTCTTTTTGCCGCAGATAATCAAACCTTAAAGATAGCTCGAGGCTCGAGAGAGGCGGCGGACATCAGCAAAAGGGCCCGCTCACACGACCAACATAAGTAGAATCGGTCACCAAACCTTAGCTCATGACATGCCAAAACCGACTATAGGACGTTTAGCATTGATGCTCACAGGAAGATTACGGTGCTAAATTCACGGAAGAGGAGCTAACCAATAGTGCGAGTCTTATTTGATTCGTGCGCCGAACTCTCCTTCATCAAAGAGAAGAAGAGTCGATTTTACATGCGAATGGTGACTTCCTTGTCAGAAAAGTTCAAGCAGATGAAACATCGGCGTCGGTCAATTTGATTGAGTAATATCAAAAATTTTTCTGCGTAGTCTTTCTTCATTAACTCCTATGCATATATATATATATATATATATATATATATATATACGACATGTCAATTTGTGGCAGCTACTTGTGCACTGTCAACATAGATCAGTTAGAGGTAAAAAAACAGAACAGCGCAACAAAAGTTCTTTACGACAAAGTTGATCTCTTCGATTTTTGCGCGGATGAAAAACCCACTAAATGAAAAAAATTCTTCAAAACTCAATTTACAAATGATACTGTATTGCTTCTCATGCATGGGAACTGGAACAAGAAGACGTCAGTGTGGTGAAGAAAATTTTTGCAGAGAATTTGCCCTAGTGTGTGGAAAGGAAGGTGAAAGACGAAAACTGAAAAAAATTAGAAATGGCTGTAAATTTAGTGCGTTTAAATAGGAAACTTGAACACTATCGCTGTTTCATCAAAAAAGTTTTACTTCAACTTTTTCAGATGAATATAAACGCCAACACTCAAGATCAACTAGAAATGTTCCGCCAAGAAGCGCGTCTCATGCGGCTCTATAATCATACGTTAATGTTGATTTCGTTTCTCTTTTCCAAGAAATGCAGATATTGAGCAATTAATGAAGTAAAAGCAGTATATTCTCAACTCTTTTTGGTGCAAAGTAGTCTGCTGGAAAAATTTGAATAAGATTATGGGAACAAAGTTGACAATTCATAGTAGGTACAGAAATATATCTTTAAGTCTTTGCGCCATAATCTTCATTAATCTGTACTGGAAGCGATCACTGTTATGACATTTAATTGGTGATTTGATGAACTTCAATTCAAACTCTGCTACAAGTGTTTCTCCATCAGACACCTAATCATAGAAGATGGCATTATCAGCGATTAATACCTCCGAAAAACCAGTAGTAAGCACTAATAGTATTAAAAATAGGCAGTTACTCTTTGAAAAGGACCAAAGGTAATCGAAGAAAAGACAGTTCAATTGAAGCAGCCCATCCTGATCCGCCAGATAGGCTATATAGCTTCACAGACCTTGCGATTATACAAATAAGTCGATCACCTCAACGAGATCTCACGAAGTAGTTGACATACGTGGAGTAGTAAAAGTGACTGCTCCATGCCCTACAAAAGTACTGTTCCGATCCTATTTCTGTTCCGTACGTATTACTTCAACCCATTTAGAGAGGTAAAAAATAAATTAGAAGTTTGGAGGGCACTTCTACGTTGTTCGTGATACGGTAGTAATTTGATCATGAAAAGAGTTGACAAGAAACGGTATATTTGAGATAGCAGAGCGGTACTCATTCCAAATAAATATACGGATTTAGGGGAACTCTTTCCAATGACGCTCTGTTACCAACAACAGTGAGAAAAATAACGATAGTTTACCATAAATGCATAACCACTCTCGTGACTGTCACAACACGAACGGCCCTCCTTTGCACTTATGAACTAGTCGTATAATCGAGCTTAATTTGGTTTTTGACCTCTTCACGTGAATTGACAGTGAATATGTGTTCCATGGTCTTCCTCCATCTTTAGCTTTAATTTTGTTTTTCTCTAACCACAAATCCGCTCCTCCACAAAGTGAATAAAAGCAACCGGAAGTTATATCTGGCTTTCTTTCGCTTCCGCTTGGTAATACTCTCGACTACTGTTCTGTTGTATACTCTCTGTAATCTTCCTATTTATTTCTGTATTGCTGGTAATGTACTGTTATTTTAACAATGAATGATATTCCAAATCGAGGACTCCGATACAGAAGCAAGCAGCTGTCCCTCGTGAGCAAATCAATCCAAGCAACACAAACTCTCAGCTAACTTTCATTGCTACACTTGATTTCATTCACTACAGCGCAAGTATTTCCAGTAATGTGATTACTGTGCAACTAGATACAAATACACGGTTGCTATCGATCGTTCACAGAGACAGTCATAGTTTTGTACCATATCCGATGACTTTGCCTCCAGAAACACTTTTCTCTCTGGAAAACGTGGTATAACTTTACAACATGGTATCTATTAATCGTGAAATCATGGTTGTAACTGAGCTAGTGGTGGAGGAGCTCTTGGATCGTACTTAGAAAAAGAAAACGGTAGATGTACTGTTTTTAACGTCGATAATTCAATATTTATAACGACCTGTCTATCAGTTTCCTTATAGGCTATTTATTCTTTTGTTTGAGTTATTACCGTTGGCAAAGGTAAACTTCTGCTATGATATTTCTCCTGGTGTTCTTACTTACATTCTAATTTGTATGCGCAGTGGCCGAGGACGCTCGCCGCAGCGTGCATGGAACCAAACTCCACCCCCGACACACTCCGGCAGTAAACAAGAACTCTCCATGGAGCGTCACAGCCAGGCTATCCACGAAGTTGCAGGGAGACTGTTGATCAGTGTTCTACGTCAATCAAAGAGAAGGCGAAAAACGAATCGAATGCTAGAAGTACTGTCATCCGCGAAATAAAAAAATTGTAAATAATGTAATGTGAAATTGTAAATAATGTAAAAAAATCAAATGTGTAATAAAAGATGTGAATAGATGAAAATAATGTATGCATAGGTAATCAGATAGTAATACACTTTGGAAGTGGTTTGATGACTATTTGATTCTTGATTGGACCGCCTTTAGCTCAAAAATCAGTACCATTTCCGTTAATTTCTGAACTGTCGATTGGGGTGAACCAAAGAGAAATTGGCTTAGACGAAAGGCAGTGGGTAACTGATAACGCCACAAGGCCAAACAAAAATGTTCTGAAAATCAATACCATTTTCATCACTTTAATCGAAACTTGCACTAAGGTTAGTACTTCCTTTTCCTCAAAACTCGATGGTTAACGTTTTGACGGCAACGCCTTTGTCAGAGGCTAGACGTATATATCATGCCATATCTGATTACTCGGTTAGTATTCGCATGCATCAAAAGTGCAATAAAAAAGAAATTGACAGTCTGGTCATTTTGAAAAAACCCACCTTATTTAGCTTTATAAGAGCGATCACCGGTCTAGTGTGACACAACTGGCAAAATGAACCACACTCAGACTAAAACATGAGTTTGAGCTGCCATATCACTTGTTGTGCTCAGGCATTCTCCCCTTATACTCATTTCTGGTCTTTTGCGGTTTATCCAGAAAGCCTCAAGGATCTTTCGCGCCGATGTTCTTGACACCTGCCCCAGCTTCTCATTACCACATCAAAGTCCGTATCGCTATGTTTTTCCACTCTGTGTGCCCCCAAAGGCTTACTTGTTTTGCTATTGGCTTTTCCACCTAAGTATTCTTTGACGCGGATCCAGAGTGGTCTTCCTGTCTCACCAATATATTCTTTACCGCATGTTGTGCAAGAGTAGATATATTCTACCCAGACTCATGCAGTCGTCTCCTTCTCCACCATCAGGGCATGCTTTACAATTGTCACTTTAACACAAAAGATCGTGCAAGCAGTTCCGAACCGATTGGCGATGTGAGTTATTTGGAGGGATTTCTATGATTCTTATGAAGCTTTCTGACCACTGTTTCTCAAGTACCTTCTCATAGCTGCGTTTACTTCACTCGTTATAAAAGGTAGTTTCAAAAATATCTTCCCGTCCAGGTTTAAAACAACATCGCGCTCGTTGGTAAGGTTATGGGGCATAACTCTCCTTATCGACCTAACTGCAGTGGCTGCTCTTTCGCGCCAAACGTAGTGACTCTTCTCTCTCCTCGCTCCTCGTACATACACTTGTAGCCGTTTGGTACATGTTTTGAACGACCGCTCTTTTCGTGTGTGAGGGGTGAGAACAAAGGTAGTGCACTATTATATATTTAATACTTGACCTGCAGTACCATTTTGTTATGCACTCACTTTCAGAAAGGTGAATTTGATCGTTCGAAAATGGAAGCCAGTTCTCCAAGAATGGAAGCTATGGAAGTTCAGACAACAACAACCTGACATTGAAGTTGATTTGATATTTCGTTTATTTTCGGACGAAGTCGTCGGTATACTAAATGGATACCGATCGGAAAAATTCATTTCGAACTTAATTCACGAACAAAGCACATGGTATGCGCCAAACTCGGGAGCTAATAAAAGCTAAAAGAACTCGGTTATCTACTAGTGATAAAGGTGGATAATATGTAGTCATTACCTGTCAGTTAGATGTTACATAGCGGTAAAACATCTTCAGGATGTTACGCTTTATCGGCCATCCACTGAGGAGGAATATAAAACACAATACCGAAAATTAAACAGAAAATGGGTCAATGGCAAGGGCAGCTGATGTACAACAATCCATAATCCGTCAACTTAAAAGCGATTTACCGACTTGTCCCGTCCTATACACACTCACCAAAACACATGAACTCACCTCTAACAGTAATCTAGAGTCTTCCGCTCCTTCGACATTCAAAGTTAGACTGATCATTAGCTGTGTAGGCTGACCGACTCATAGAATAACATGGTTTTTGAGCCTCATTTTGTCGCATGTAATGAAATTCATACCAGCCCATCTACCTAACACCAAAATTTTCCTAGAACACCTAAATCTTGCGCAGCCAAATTACACGTACGTATGGAATCGTTCTACGTTATTGTTCCGTACACGAACATATCGAATGACTCGGCACTACAAGCAATTCACAAATTATTGGTAGAAAATGAATGAGAAGAGATATGTTTACATGTCAGTTCAGCAACTCAGGACTCTTTCGAGGGAGTGCCTAAGTTGTTCAATCTTTAGTTGGTCGAGAAAATATCTTGCACAAATTAGTGTTGGCAATGGGGCAACGACTGGCACGAAGTTTTACCATTGCTTTAATGTCGAAAGTGGAAGCTCTAGTTCTCAGCCGTAGTCCATTACCTGTCGATACATAGGTGATTGTCCCATCATCTACTCCACACAGGAGGAGGTGGACATGTTTTGATTTTCTGAATACGCACTCAGAGCACGTTAAACTTACACGGGAGAAACTTATTGAGAACTGGTTTCCATTTCTGAACGTCCAAATTCGCCTTTTCAAAAGTGATCACATAACGAAATCCATTGCAAACCAAGTAATAAAAACATGTTAGCGCACTACCTTCATTCCCATCACTCCCACACAAAAGACCACTCGTTCGAAACATGTACCGAACGGCTACAAGTGTTTGTACGGGTAGTGAGGAGAGAGAAGAGTCACTACGTTTGGCAAGGAGGATAGCCATTTCAAATGTCTACATAAAGCAGCCACTGAAGTTAGGTCATTAAGTAGAAGTAGCTCCTTAACATAAATAACGATAACGATGTTGTATCAAACTTAGACGGGAAGGTATTTTTGAAACTACCTTCTATAACGAATTGAGTAAGAGCAGCTATGAGAAGATGCTTAAGAAACAGTGGTCAGGAAAGTTCCATGAGAATCATAGAAATCCCTCCAAACAACTCACGTCGCCAATTGGTTCGGAACCACTTGTCGCTTGTGCAATCGTTTGTGTAAGAGTGACAATTGTAAAGTATGCCCTAATGGTAGGGAAGGAGACTGCATGAGTTCGGGTAGAATATGTTTAATCTCTTACACAACATCCGATGAAGAATACATTGGTGAGACAGGAAGACCACTTTGAATGAGCATCAAAGAACACTTAGATGGAAAGCCAAAAGCGAAACAAGTAATCCTTTGGGGCTAACAGAATAGAGAAACATGACGATATGGGCTGTGATGTGGTAGTAAGAATCCTGGGCCAGAAGTCAAAAACATCGGCGAGGAAAACCCTTGATCCTTTTTGGATAAACCGCAAGAGATCGGAGATGAACAGGAGGGGAGAATGCCTGAACATAACAAGTGATATAGCACGCTCTTTCAGATTCATCATCTAGTCTCAGTGTAGATCACTTCTTAAATTGTGTCACACAAGACCGGTGACCGCTCTCAGAAAACTAATTAAAGTGAAGTCTCTCAGAAAGACTAGACTGTTGGTTTCTTTTCTATCATAATTTTGATGCATGCGAAATATTAACCGAGTAATCAGTTACGATATGGTATGATATATAAGTCTAGGCTCTGACGAAGGCGTTACTGCCGAAACGTTAGTCATCGAGTTATGAGGAGGAAGAAGTATCAACTCTCCTGCAAGTTTCAAATAAAAAAAGAACAGATCGTGATCGAAGATCATCGAAGACTTTTGATAAACTTGCTCCGGCCACAATCTGTAAGTCCTTCCTCTTTTGAGTTGAGAAGTCCAGGATATTTCGGAAATTTGAAGCACTGATTGAGTCGAATTGATCAGTTATTACTGAGAAGAAAGCATTTCAGATTTTTCACTCAACACATTTCAAAAGATTTGCGAAAGATTGAATAAACGTTCGAAGAGCTTGAAAGCGAAATAACCGATCCTTTCGGAATAACTAATTGGAAAGTTTGACTGTCTACACTTTATGGAAATAGATACTGATTTTTTCTGTGAAAGTTACAGTTTTTCTGGTCGTCATGTGCTAATATATGTCAAACAACTTGTTTCTTATGACATTTGGCGTACTGAGAAAATAAGCACAGTAATAATGTAGTAATGTGAATTTTTGGAACTGCTTTTGTATTTGTTATAAGAAGATGTTATTGATAGTTAATTATGGATTTAACGCAATGTTTTATTTCAACATTTGATTACGAGCCGCTTCCAGTTCGCCACCTCAAACTGTGCCTATCAACTAAAGAATTGCAACTGAAGCGTGTATTAAGTTTAGACTTATCAAGATGACAAGCTGATTGCTTTTTTCCACTTGCAACACTTGTATATAGGCCTTAGAAAGGCCTCAGGCGTATTTATGAGCACTAAAATGTGCAGCTACATTCATGCTGCATTATATTTGTGTGAATCTATCACTGATTTTCTCTGAATTTTGTGAAAGCGAAAGTGAAAAGTAGACTATCAATCAGAACGTGAAAGAACGTCTGGTGATGTGTGATATGTATAAATGAACGTAAAATTTGTTTATTCGCTTAACGTGAGTCTAACTGTGATCATATTCTAGAAATCGACTTTATTTTACCCTCGGCAAAACGTCATTATTGAATGACGTAGGCAACATCTTGATATGATATTTTTAACCGCTACTTATAGAGCATCGACTCGATTCAATACGGCTTTGAACGACATGAAGAGGGCGAAACAATAGTCGGATAAAAATTTTCGCTTCAAGTTCGTATTTGGCTATTGATCCAACACGATAAGATCAATGTGATAAGCTTTGTTGTATGTTTTCCAAATTCGCAGGATTATCGCGGTCCAATCATTGCTTCAGAGTCGTCGATTACAGTGGGAAGCTCATTTCTATCACAAAGCACTCCACTCCATATGAAAAAGCACCTTTCTGAAAACATGAAGTGAAACAAAGCACCACAGTACAGGAGTCCAGGACGCAAGGAGATTCAAAAGACGATTTCGGAATAGAAATGAAATTTCTCATACAGAAGTCTAGATTAATTTCACGGTAGACCATTGGAACATTATGGTTAGATCCTGAAAATAGAAAATTGAACCTCGAGAAGGACTGCCTTGTGATCACATGTGACCCTACGTCAAGCCTAAAGAGGTTTTTTCAAACTGAGCCAGGTACATTTCCGTTCCATGTAAAACTCCGTGCGACTTGAGCCAGTTAATAATTTGAAGATTTTGATTTACAAAGCGGTAAGTGTTTAATCAAAAGAGCGTGTTTACTACACGAACTTGTTCACTACTCTTCACGATTGAGATTATGAAAATGAGAAGTAGCTTGAAGAATTTGATTTTCGTGGGATTTGGAGAAGGCGAAACCGCCAATACGTTAGCAAATCTTCAATAAGCCTCCTTATCAAACTCTTGTTCTTGCCGGAGTTAAAAAAATCTCAACTTGACAGAATTATATTCGTAATTTTTTGAGATGTTACTAATTTACCACGTCTGCCTAATTTTCTGCCCCGGAAGAGCTAGAAGACTTAATGAGCCTTACACGCGAGATCTAACTAACGACCATATGTGTGATGCGAAAACCTTTGATTATCGCATCACACTCCTCCAGTGTTTAGTCGCAACTTTTGAACAAATAGCGAAAAAATATTCATGGTGTCTAGTGATGAGGTAAAATTGTAACCCTCAGAGCCTATATCGCAAATTTTTCAGTGGGAATCGAAGTAAACTTTCCTTTCCGAGAATAAATGAGAACGGATCGGTTGTCACAAATACTGCAAACGTGAAAATAGCTGATCTTGGTGGAAACATATTAAGCTATGGACAAGAGATTCCACGCATTTGAATAACTTTTATACGGTGTTCAAAGTTCGAGATTTATCAGATTTCATGTGATAAAATGCTTTTGGCAGTGATGTGGCCTCTCTGCATGTTCAGTCTTCATTTGGACATCTCAGTAAATGGTTCATAACAGCGATTCTAAAAAAGCCTAAGTCCCTCAGAGACTAGCTCACTGGATTGGCTTACAAAGAAAATCTGCAAATCTGCGAGATACTGAAAAATGCCAAGGTATAGACCTTTTGGAAAGCTGCTTTTAGGATCTAAAGGTGTTTTAATGAATGTTTCGCAGGTGAGGAGTTGAAACTTGCTCTGAAGAGAATGTTACTCCTCCTTACGATGGCGTTACAATCGTGATCGGTGAATATCAAAATTTCTTTTATTTCATTACATAAGCACGAAGAGAGCATGTGGCGCAGTGGTTAGAGGTGATCTGTGTCGCACACGATGTTTCGATCTCGCGCTCAGGGCTCACCAAGCCATCCATCCCTCCGGGGTCAATAAATTGTTACCAAACTGGTCTCAGACTTGTCTGGGTAGGATACTGACTCGGCACAGCGGGAAGCCAACGCGAGCCATTGTAAGGCCAGATATGCATCCAGTCACCTCAAACGTAATTAAAAATTGAAGTCGAATGCATGACGCAGATGATCAACGCCGGGAGCTTTACCCTTTATCCTTCAGTCAGCGCGATTCTTCCACAAATATCATGTTTTGCTGTCCACATTTGACCAGTCGAAAACTAGAAGAAAAGCAAACTATAATCTCTATTCTAAAATGCACGCTGCTGCATGAGCGGCATTTTTGAAGAAAAGTTGTGAGATGACACATCCGAGCTCTTTCGAATCATGGAAATTAAGTGCAATTTTTTGCTGCCTTGACTGATTAATGGCTCCTATCCCCAAGTTTAATATAACAAAGTACTCTATACCAATTTGAAATATATCCATCGTTGTTCAGTTTTTTTTTATGACATGAAAGATTTCGGACTCCAGACGGGGTTCATACCCGCATTTTAATCTTTTCACAGGGAGGGGAGTGTCACCGTGTTGCCCCAACAAATCTCCAGTTTTGCCATCACTTTTTGAATATTAATGGATTCAAGATAATATTATACCACTACTAAAAATAGTTTGGAATTCTTGTTGACTACATACAACCAATATCTGCCAACGTGAGTGGGTTGAGACCGTCAGTTACGTAGTAGTTGCAAGCGACCCCGGAAAGAATGCGAGAAATACGCATCTGTTAAACAGAAATTTCTTTTGTTACGACGCTGTGAAAAGCCTCTCTGAAAGTAGAATAATTTTTCGATATCTGAGATTTAAGCTATGAAGCGATTATTAGCAGTCAGAATAAAGGGAAAAAAGTGATTTATAAGCGCGATAATGAGAAAGGGAAAGACGACTCTTGAAAATCTTTTTATTTCGAATACTACGGCGCTGTAAAAAGACTATCGAAAATGAGCATGTATAGCAGTCACCCAAGAATTAAGCTTTTGGATGATTATTGACATTCTCATAAACTGTTCTTGTTCAGGATATCACTTATTTCACCAACCATGAGCAGTCGACTGCTAATCACTAAAGCGTCGGGTGATTTGTCATTGATTTGTAGTGATTTGTGATTTGTAGTAATTCTCAGTGATTTGATTGATTTGATTAATTGGCAGTAGTGATTTGTTATCTCTGTAGTTTGAAAAGAATAATTTACTTTTTGCCAGCAGTGTAGCATCTTCGGTGTCGATTCCTTTATATTTAATACGTAATCTTCTTACAAGGAACTGACTAAACCGAATTGCATCGTGCTACCGATGAGGCTGAAAGGCCGAAACACGTGCCCAGCACTTTATGAGTGCCTGTAGCAGACCATATGAAAGGCTTAAAATATGTTGCCACATTATATTATTTCAAAGGAAATACTAGATAATAGTCATTATGAAGGTATCATTCAATCCACCGGCTGTGACCATATTTTGGAAATCGGCTTTCAACTTTGGCAGGATCGATCACTACTGAATGATTAATCAAGGCGCACTGCCCGTAAAGCTTTATTCACCACACATGGACTGTGGACTCGACACAATTCGACTCTGAAGAAAACGAAGACGTCAAAACGATGCCGAGTATGATTTACATTTCAGTCTCGTAGGGCAGCATACAAGATATTATCATGATAATCTTTGCCGTAGGTTCTTTAATTTTTCAAGTAGATATCGGTCCAGTCACTTCGGGTTACTTCCGTTAGTTGCTGTATGGAATTCATTTTGACCGTGGAGCAGTCCACTCCGTATGGGGGCACCTAGCTGGGAAAGAAGCTGGAAATTGTGCTTTGTTTATTTTCCTTCTATCCTTGATGAGTGGCAGAGTAAAACAACCGTATAGGGCAATAAACAGCTATGTAATGGGCACGGCGAGAGCCTCAATAATGCAATAAAAATCCTAGTAAGCCCCCAGGGAGGGTAGTCGCGAGTTCTAAAGTTAACCTCAGACTCCCGGTTTTGCTCATAACTCAGCATTCTTGTTGCTAGTATTGTGTTATTGCACCATGTGGTGAGGTTCTCTGACCAATTTGTATATAGCATAATACTGATCTTTTACACTGATTGTTGTAGCCCCTACAAAACATGACTTTTTCTAACAGTCTCTTCATAACCAGTAATGGAGTATCGATGGAAATTTTTTTATTCCAAGTAACAAGCATCAAATTGAAGTTCGTCAAATTGCACAATTTCTCCTGATTTACTGCATTACTCTGACTTCAACAATATGTGATTTCACAGTTTACTTTTGCTGTGTTGCTAAATAAAATTCAAAAAAATGAAAATCTCTGCCCCAGAAACATCACAATTGAAATTTAGTTTCCGCTGACTACGGCAGATGCTGCGGCGAAGTTCGATCCAAACGGGCCTGATGCCAACAGCCGAACCGCTCTATTCACTAAACTTTGTCACATCGCTGTTGACCAATTCGCCATGATAATGTTTGTGGTCTGAATAGGTTTTTTCGTTATTAAAACGAAGTCTGTTTAGAAAAATGCTATTCCAACCGAGATTGTCCCTCCAATTGTCAAGTGCCGCGGAGGAATAGGCGCTAAATGCGACATGCACATCTGCCTGGCTGCGGCCCCGGCGGCGGTGGTGGCATCATTTTCTTAGTGCAAATTTGCGTTACCGTGTCGCCGACAATAATGCAGTTCTCTTTCATCATGTCAGCTATAACGAACTTAAAAAAGCACCCATTTCTTATGGAATAGAAAACTAAGAAAAGCTGGAAACACTTTTAGTACTCGTTCAGATTTAATCTTCACAACTCATACCATCACCTGAAACTTTGAATGCTAAATTGTTGAGAGAAGATGTCAAAAAGCTCACTCCAGAAATATCGCCGATCGCAAAGGTTTTAATTTTATTACCATAATCTTAGTTTTTTGCATATTGTAAATACTCTGCAGCAGCCGTTCTTTTTTTCGCAATAATAATCACTGTCTTGATTTTCAAATATATATTAATTTCTGCTTCGAAAGGTACGTTCAAGATCGAAAACCTACCGTTTTCCATTAGACCGACAACTTTTAGGCATGATAGTGGTTCGTAGATGATCGTGATATTAAGCTGACTCAAAATCGTGGAGATCACGGCATCAGGAAGGAGTGCGCTACGACCTTGGAGTTCGAGGACATCGAGGACCTTAAGAACAAATCGTTTGCTGGTTAAGGTTCATTTGAGAGCGTTTCAGATCTTATAATGTGGAGCGATGCACGCCATGGAAGTACTAGAGGCTGGCGATTTGATATGAGAGTGGAAATTATTTCCTAGGCCTTTATTTTCTTGCCCAAGAGAAAAATTACCTTAAAATCAAAGAGTTGCATACTCACCGTTTGCGTTACGAGGCGTGATACAAATGCACGAGCTCCATCCCTGCTAGGTGCAATACCAGGGACACGTGCGCGGACGTCGAGTGCCGAAGAGTAAGCCATGGCAACAGGCAATGTAAAGCCTGTGACGGTTGAGGTCCTAGTGCTCGCTGTGACAATATTTCGTGAAAATTGATTGACAAAAATTTGAACCGCAACATTGAAAAGCTTCTTAGGTTCTTATTGTCTTTCCTGTTTTGAAGTTGATATTGTTTCATCATAAAACTTAAGATACTTGAGCTTTTGAGAATCGATAACGTGTTGAAAATACTTATTCTGGTTAGTATTTACAAACTTCCATCTAAGACTGTGATCTATTTGTAGCACAATAATAATGTTCTGTTCTTTACCTTGACCTGCTGGCATCACTCCACACCCAGATACTGTCAAAATTGTGGCTAGCAGCGAAGTCACAATGAGAACCGTCGGAAGTCCCGCCATCTTTGAAAAAATCATCATCTTTCTTTCACGAGATGTGAGCAAAAACCGCGCACTCAAGTTAATCAATTATCCCTCTTTTTGCATCAAATCTTCCACAAGTAACAAAGGAGTCTTGCACTTAGCAAAATACGTGAATAACATTGGCGTAGCAGTTAGTTGATTTTTCTCAGAAGTTTAAAAGTTCCCTAGCATTAGAATCAAGCACAATAGTGCGGGACAACTTTGCGACAGATTCAGTTATTCTGAAACGCAAGACGACAGTTAGTGAGAGAGAATGTATGCCGAATTTCAACTGAAAACGAATTACGTAGAACGGAATCTCTTAGAAGAAAAATTTCAGCGAATGCGCCAATTCCACAGGTGGTGCAGCTTAAACTTAATCCCCACCATCTATGTGTGATGATACAACACATAATCTTAACTTTCTCAGGAATAAAATTTCTTAGTGGGCGAAGGGCCGAAGTTACTTGCACTTTAGGAGAAAATTTGGCAAGAAGATATTGATTGACAAAATCAGACACAACTTCCGGTTCAAAACGCTTTTAGCAACATCGGGAATCCCATTTGCTAAGTTTCAATGTTCTTATTCGCTTATGCAATTCAACAGGATATAAAACTTCTTCGTTGGCGATTAGGTTGATTGACTGCCAAGGAACTAAAGAATTCACTGAAAAATGAAGAAACAAGCGAGGAATGAGGTAATGTCGAAAACGATGTGTGAGAAAATTGAAAGCAACGTTTTCAAAAATATTTGAAAGAAACACCTCTATATCAAGCCAACCACTGCGTCCTGAGGCACAACAAATTCCTTGGTCACCTTTTTTGAACGCTCTAATTTTCTCATTGTGGTAGATGTTTACGAAATGCCGTCAGTTTTCCGTGATTTTTCTCTATCTGCAGATGAAAAATATTTGCTGTCGTAGGCTTCCTAAAAGAAGCTTCCTTTCATTTCTGAAGCGGCCATGTTTTTTTAGTGGTTTAGCTTGCCTCTGTGAATGTGGCGGAAAGAGACTTCTGAAATGATAAATGATGTTTTACCTAAACAAAAATTCATAACTCATCCTTTCTCTTATCTTTTTTGAAGAGTCTGAGATTTCTGATACGAAGCAACGCTACAAAGCGGATATTGCTAGAGCTGACAATAAAGTGAGCTGCACAGAATTGAAATGATAACGATTTCGTCAATTTTGTGTGCTAGTGGAGAACAACATAACTCTTTCTACTGTTCATAAAATTACTTTTCTGGAGAAGATGATATGGAAATCAGATTTCAAAAAAATGTCATATGGAGCCAGACCCCATTCAACTGAATTCGTTCTGGGCAATATTTCTTTATGCAATTCTTGTTCCAATAATAGTCGATCTAGGTGTGAAGCTGGAAATTTTTCTCGTTGAGAAAAGTAAGTCAAAGATCTTCAAATCGAAGCATAATTAATCCGTTATCATGCTTTCAAATGAAAATTTGAAAGTGCATCAGCGCTGTAGAATCTTCGGTCGCAGATACGAGTTTTTAGGAATATGCTGCTAAGAGCTGAATAAACGGCTTCACGTCGTTTTAGCTGAATTGCTGAGCGACCAACACTTTTATTACAGTTTCTTCCCTGCACTTTCATCAATTATAGTGCGTCAAATCGACTGATTTCGTCGGTTGTTTCAACAAAACTGTTGTATGATGAATCATGTAAGCTGAACCGTTTCACGATGTTATGTTGTGTGCATTGCCACATAGTGTGCACATCGCCGTTTTGGAATCATAGCAGCTGGGTTGTGAAATAACCCGAAAAATTTTGACTCTAAAGGAAAAATCTCTTTCAAGTGCATACATAATACAAACAAATTATTCCTAAGATTCGCTAAAACGATCCGCTCTTTATATTCGAAAGATTTTGGAAGATTGGCGAAGTATGTGTTGGGCATTTGTAGGTTTCCTATTTGCCATTGAGTGATTCCCCTTTCGACTGTAGAAACGGGTGACTATTGTGGTATTATTTAAATCAGTTTATGTGATGACAGTAGGGATTCTTCATATAAAAACGTTATCGTTAAGCAAGAACCCCTTCAAAACTGAAGTTTTTTCCTGATATATGGCACCACAGGGATAATGTCGCTTTTTGTCATGCTAAGTAATGCTAAGCCGATTGGTCGATAATCGCCCAACGAGAGTGACTGTTGCTCAACTTCATTTGGCCTAAATAATGTATAAAAAGGTAACGCTGGAGACGTCAGTTCATTTAAGCAAAACTTCACGTTACTCATTGCCACAAGAACAATTGACGTGACACATGATTAGAATAATCGGGGTGCAATCCAGTGGAAGCTGTTCTAAGCGCCTTTTCCCACTCATTTTTCATCTTTTATCAACATCTCCACAATGCCTACACTCCTACACAATACGCAATTGCATTATAGAATGTACATTTCCTACTATATTCATCTCCTACGACATCATTGGTAAGCATACTTTGTAGCAATTATGAATTACCATAATTTCTGAGCTTGATGCAATAGCCGTTTCAAAGACTTCTCGTGATATTGTGCTTCGTTTATCTAGAAAAAGCAGATGTGTACATCTAATTTATGGATAAAAGTTGGGATGCTGGAATAATGAACAAACGGCAATTATGCAGTACTTACCGAATTTTCTAAGATACAATTGCCCCTCCGCGCACACAATTCTGCCACAATCCATGTGTCTCCAACTTTTTCACGCATACGTCAACAACTTTAATTGGGACAAGAGGAATGACTGACATAAATTCAGTCATGGCGAGAGTTACCGTTGAACTGATATCGCATGCAGCAAGCATGATCATTTTTCTCAAACCACTTATTGTCTTCCAGTTTATATTCACCATAATGGCTCTTGGATACTGTATAAATAGAAGAGAATAAAACCTAGGACATTTACATAGCAAAATACTTTGAAAAATGCAATACACTTGATTTAATGTCGAATTCAGTGCGACTGGGCAGTAGTTCAGCGTTTTTCTTCATAGTAGAGACATATATACATATGAACCTGTATGCATACATGTATATATACATATGCATATATATATAAATAAACCAGAAGTATGTAAGTGTGTAGGGAACCTTATGTAGTATCAAAGCAGTACAATAAATCAAATTTATTTCAAAACGCAAAACAACCTTGATAGAGCAACGAAAATCGCGCACCGCTGCGAAATTCGCGCTGCGCGCATCGATCACGCATCAGGACAAGGACTCAACAGGAGAGACTTTGAAATAAAAGTCACTGTCCTGCAAAGAGATCTGAGACATCGTAAAGAATTTGTGACTTGATTTAGATTAAAAAATCAACTGGTCAACATCGATGTTTGCTCCAGTATAGAGAAAAACGCTGAACTACTACGCAGTTGTACTGAATTCGGCACTCAATCAAGTTTATTGAATTGCTCAGAGAATTTTACGGTATAAATGTCCAAGGTTTTATTTTCTCTATTTGTACAGTATCCAGCAGCCATCACGGTAAATAGAAACTGTAAAGCAATAAGTAGTTTGTGAAAAATGATTGTGCATGCTGCATGCGATACCAGTCCAACGACAACTCTCTACATGACTAAGTTTATGTCAATCATTCCTTTAGTTTCAGTTAACGTTGACGTGTGCGAGAAAAAGTTGGGGATACATGGGTTGTGGCAGAATTGCGTGCGTGGAGGTGAAATCGTATTTTAGGAAAATCAGTAAGTGCTGCATAATCGTTGTTTATTCACTATTGCAGCATCACAACTTATATCCACAGTTCAGATATACACATCTGTTTTTTTTCTAAATATACGAAACACAATATCCCGACAAGTTGTAGAAACAGAAGCTGCATCAAGATTACGAAATTGTTAATTTACATTTGCTACAGAATATCTGACCAGTGATGTCGTAAGAGACGAATATAGTAAAAAATGTACACTCTGTAATGCAACTGTGCATTGTATGAGAGTGTAGGCGTTGTGAAGTTGATGTTAATAGCTGTAGATTTTATTACTCTCCTGAGAAGTCAAGATTGCACGCAAGTAAGAGGTCCACTTTTTAGTAATTTATTGAAAAGTAATAAATTATGGATGTTTTAAGGAAAAATATGCCGAAATAAATATATGTTGAGCAAAAGCATTTATATATCAGCAAAATTTAAAATCTGCTTGCATATCTTCTCCAAAGACATGTTACGAAGTCTTCCTACAACCGCGGAGATCAAAACATGAGCTGGGTAGATCCTACAGCATTTAATCTCCTAGTGTAGATATATTCGCCAGTTCTTTTCCGTTTGATATCACAGATTTTCAAGCCAATCCCATATGCTGGACAAGAAGTTTTCATAAAGAGTGCTAGCTATCGTCCGATAGTTAAAGCTCAACCGAGCGCTGTACATGGACGGTTTTTCACAAAGACAATTTTATAAAGCTAAAAAGTCCAGATTAAATTATATTTCACATCAGCAGCGCAATTCAGCTATCACTCAGCTTGAAAAGCACATGAAAGCGTAGAAAATCTTCCAGTACTAGAGTCAGACGTTCATTCTAAAGTTTCTTCCAAAACGGACAAACAAATCCTAATCAAATACGCCTCACTCAGGCGCCATCGATCGATGCTTGCGCTGACCCTCAAGCCCACCGTCCGTAAGTTGGCCAAGAACACTCGCTCGTGCATGTGAATCAAATTATTTTTTCTGCTGTGTTGTAGACCAACGATCTTATCAGAATATAGCTAGAGCGTTGGAATCCATAAATTTAATGGTATTAAATATTATATATTGTCTAAAAAAAAGCTTTGTACTGCGAGAGATATGCGCGATTGGAACATTTTATTCTGAATTTTTCGGCGTTATAAAAGGGTCCTTCACAAAATACTGCCCACGTACAACCAGATTGAGAATTAAGCTTTCGAACATTACTGAAGCTATATGAGAACTTCTTACCCAGCGTAGAGGATAGGCTTAAGAATCTGTACTACCAAATGGAAAATTCACCTAGTTGCCTATTATATTCAACTGTTTATCAAGTGCTCTATTGAAACGATATGATCTAATAACATATTTTGAGCTTTATATAAGGTCTGTTATGGTACCTATAAGGTTCTAGACACGTATTTCGGCCCTTTTCTGCCAATCCCTCGTAGAGGGATATTCCCTCTACATATGAAGGAGTCGACGACGAACATGTTACACTGCCCCCGCAAGATGAAGAAAAGAAAACTTCACACTGCGGAGATAACAAGTTATATGTCCAGTGACAAGATTTCTCGATATTGCAATTAGTAACAGTCGATTACTCGAGGGTTGTAATTGATAATACCTTCGTATTCGAATGTTTTTCAAGACTTTGCTTAACCTCTAAGGGACAGCTATAGAAATCTATGCGCACAGCGCGAATTGAGCAGAGGTACGCTATTTTCGTTGTTTGATAGATTTCTCTTTCTTTTTTCTTACTTTTCTCTTTCTTTAATGTTAAACTTTCTGAGTTTTCTTTAGTACTTTGATACAACACGCTTTCCCCTACTGCATATACGCTTTTCATGCATGTATAGATCTTTTGTATGAAGCAAAGCGCTAGTTTAATACGCAATCGTACTGTTTTTGACATTCAGTCAAATGTATTAAGTTATATGAAGTATGTTACGATATTAATCGTCGAATCTTGAATAATTTCCGTAGCATACAGCACCCAAAAATCATCACAACTATTATGAATTCTAAAAAAAATGGATAACCAGTCAATAATGATCACGCCTACTGAATGCGATATCAGTTCATAGATAGCACTCAATGATTTGGATTGTTATTGTACTTTGAGAGTTGGAAACTATGTAGAATTATAGAAAAGCATGTCATTCTATGAATTTTTGATTGATATATATCCATGATATGCAATATCCGTTAATGCACCCTTTGCCATTGTACATGCAACTGATTTTGAATGTTATACGTCTTTTTTTTGTTGATTGCCCATAGAGTGAATAAATTTATCTCTCTCAAGCTCCAAGAACTTAGAACAACTCCGATGTGATCGCGTGCAGGTGCTTGTAGCCGTCCATTAGTAAGCCACAGACCTGGTCCTCTTCTGTTTCCCATGAATATTACTCGTTAACCGCTTGCATGCATATGCTATGCTGACCTTTACGATTTATTTGCGGTTCGTATATACGAAAAGGAGTTGAATACTTGCTTAGTCATCCTTGCAGTTTTCTGGTTGCTTGCTGTCACTGACATTCGCTTCTTCGGAAGTGTGCCATTGGATGATCGACTGCGCAAATGCGAGCCAATTTGACAATCCTCAGCTTGATGAAAGGGAAACCTTCAAGCTTTTATCTATTACTGCATAAAATTGTTGAAATTTACATCAAGAGACAATGATGGAAAGATAATCGGTGAATGGTATGATAAGTGTTGTCGCTCAGAATCTTACCCTACTCTTTCATGACGATGAAAGGTGTCCAAGAAAACGTGAGGCTCGGGTGCAAGAAACTAACTAGCTTCTACGCAATCTACATTCCCAATTTTTGACAGCTGATTGTAGCACGGCATATCTGTGACGCTCAAAAGAATAATGTCTAAAAAGTACGCTACCATTCTCTCACGACAGGCTACAAGTATACACATCAAAAGTAGGGAACATATTCCTCTCTCAAGGATGCTGTTTTCATGCTGAAAAAATACGGATTCTTTCGTGCAAGAGAGTTTCTTGCTAAAATCAACTACAAGAAGGTCGCTTTTGTCATATACCATGTATTAGACGCTAAAGCGCCCCTTACATACAGCATTGCTGAATAACTATATATAAATACATAACTATCAACAAAACCCGTCCACCCAACAAGCTTGCCTATCTCAAAGCTGAGGCGTCCATTTCTCTTCATTAGTGTATCACACTGAGGTCTTTCGGAAAATCAAACTCAGCACTAAGCTCTACATTTATCAAGCTAATAAGTGACTACTGATAGTCAGTGAAACAGAAGGAAGTAGATTTTTCAATTACACGAAATATGAACTTAACGCAACGAGTTTCAACTGTTGACCGGTGCTGATTCACGAGTAGATATAATCTGTTATGGACTGTTATAAATCGTACAAGTTGGTGATTATTAATGTCCTAAGTAGAAAATCTACAAAATTAGTGAAAAAATCCTGAATAAGGGTGAAGAAATTGCACTCTTCCCGCAGAAGTACCCCACACCTGAAAAATGCAGACTCTATCAAAACTTGCTTCTAAAGATTATCAAAAAATTCTCCGTCTAAGTAGCTTCTGAGATTTTTCATCGACAAAATGTGCCTTTGAATTGAACCCCTACGATGTTGTCAAAATAACTGGGAAAAATGCGTTAGAAATGCACTGATATCCCAAGGGCGTAGCTTTTGTATTGGAAAGTTGCAATTTCAAAACAATGGACGTTCTTCTCATTATGATTACACTATTAGAAATTCCTTCAATAGTGAATTATCTTGACATTGCAAAATTGCTTTTTTATTTCTAAAGTTCACTGTATTATCTCCCACAAAGCGGGCAGTAAAGTTCAAACATCGGGACAGTTAGACTTGAAGCAAGACTTTATCTTTTTTGTTCACTAGAGCACGTCATAAAAGACTTTAAAAGACTCTGAGCATCCCAGTCCCTTCAGCATTAAGTTCGTTTAAGCTTGTTCTTTTTGAGCGTCGCAGAATCTTGTTTGAGCGAGTCTCCTTGATCACTCGATAGTAACATGGCTGTGCGTTAAACAAGCCGTTGTTGTTGACTGCCGGAGAAAGTTAGGGGTGGAGCCTGGCTCCACGTGCGCCATGATGAGCACCACAAGCACTCGGCCACGGCGCTCCCATATAAAGTTACAATGCAATACAATGTTGATCACATGATCGGCAATAAAGCAACTCTTAAAACGTATTGGTAGCTTTTCGCTGAGTTGGTACAGTGCTATATTCAGGATGCAAGAAAGATGATGTAGTAAAACTGTTGTTTACTCAATAAGTCAATTATAACAACACGGAACACTTTTATCACGGAAACACTACAGCACGGTGCTGCTACAACGAGGAACTAATAAGTTGTACAGCGCTGACGGTGTCTTCGACTTGTCATTTGCGAAGCAAATAAAAAGCATTACTGTCTTTCTAGTTGGTCATTTATAGCCAACATATCGGAATTCGAAAAAAGCTCACATCTCTCCGACTGCAAATGTGAGGAGATTCACATAGAGGCGTAGAAGCTTTGTATCGCAACTTCTTCTTACCTGCAGAATCCTGGGTGGAACATTTTCCACATTAACATAACCAAGTCTTCTTCTCTAATATCTGCAAACTGACGAATAATTCTACTAACTGATATTCAAGTTGTCGATGTATAAAACTGCCACCGATATCAACGAACGCGTTTCTTACACCTTTTAAGCACCTGAGTTCGCAATATGAGGTCAGCCATTGCTCTGCGTTGTTGTTCCTATGAAATATGAGCGGTGCTTGTCTTGATGTGTCGTTTGAAAAAGTTTTTAAATGCATGAGAAACCATAGGTTCAACGGTGACAATGCAGAACTGAATAGCTTTTTTCTAACGGCAGATAGATTGTATCAAAGATATTACCACAGTTTCTCACCTTTACAGTTTGAAAAATTCTACTATCTCAAGAAAGGAAATCGAAGACTCGAGATAAGAAACAAGCCAAAATGATTGCTTAGCCTGCAACATTTCGGATTTATATGAATGTTTCTGGAAAGTTTGGAGGAACGAACTAAGCCATTAAATCTTTGTGGCGGATACACGAGACGAATGAGACTTTTCTCTGCGAAGTACTTAGAACTTTATTTTTTCCGCACATCTTGGAAAGGTTGTGAGAGGAAGATTTGCTTGATGTCACGTTAGTCGCGTTTTTGGAAAGTCAGCTTCATATTCTCACTTGATACACTCCTAATCTCTAAAGAGTGCAATTTCTATGGCTCAGTAAAAGATTCAATGCCTTCATGGAGAAGTATTATCTGCTATCCTTCTCGCTATGTCATATCAAAGGGTTTTTTATGCCATCTCATCCCCGCCTCTGCCTAATTCATTCAGTGAGTTTTTAAAAGCTCTTAATTTGCTATCAGTTGACTTCTCCGCCTACAGAATGAAATGATAAAAAAAACATTGCGAAAGGTAAATGAGACAGAAGCTTAACAATCACAGTCTCGATCTCTCAAAAAGGTATAGTTGGAAGCTCATTCTTTCTGTCAGTCGATATCTTCTCTTATACATTTTATCTTGAAAATGCGCCTGAAATTTGGTATTTTGTCGATTTCAACTATTCAGTCTTTGAGGTAATCAGAATTTCATGCTGCTACAGCGGAAATGAGAAGATGGAGCTAAATTTAAACCACACCACTTCTAGAATTGATGCTTCACTAAAAACTCCTGCTTAAGTAGTCTCTTCCAAGCACTTCATTCCCGTTCAACATTTAACCTCCATCTCATCTCATTAAGAGATTACCGTGTTTCAAGAAACTTAGTATCATAGCAAACCAAACGAGCTGCATGCTCATACTACTCACGTATGAAGCTTGAGTGCCAAATCCGTTGTTATCTTATAGATAATGAGACGTAAAAAGTAGGAAATCTGTTTTGAGTTCAGTTTACAGTATCGCGTAGATTTCAGGAAACAAACTGAAAATTCTTACAAATATAGAGACGCTTCTGTTATTATTTCATGTTACCGCTGCTAGCTACAATCTCTGCGGTACTGGGCTGCGGAGTTATTCCTGCGGGTCAAGGCAGTGATATTGCGATTGTTTTTGTACTACAGATGATTTCGATCTTGAATGTTAGCTTATGAACTCTATTGTGAATAAATATGCTTAGGAGATCATCAGTACTCAAGAGCTGTTTCGATCCAAGTTTTTGATGAGAGACTTTTGAGATATAAACATCAAAATTCAAGCATACCGATTGAATCATTGAAGAAACTGTTTTAATTTCGCATAATTTACGAAAAAGTTGCGAAATTCCTCTGCACCGAGGGCCAGGACGTTCACAACTTTGCCTGTTCAGATGATCTACGTTGCAAACCCCACACTTTATGACTCAAGTTTCACGAATTGCATCTGACAGTGCCGGAGCTCAGGGATTTGTACAACATCTTGTGATGCAAATAGTAAGTTTGCAACTAGCACATTTCAAGTGCTTGTTTTTTGAAACCCTTGGAAAGCCATAAGAGGTGTGCTTGAGGTTTCTAATAATTAGTCGGCTTTCTAATGCTAATATCACTTGCATGATTATATACAATTTATTAGGAAATATTTCCAATAAACTCCACCGAGACTGAAAAATTAATGTTAGGGTCTTTGATGTTCTCGAACTCTAAAGTCGTAACGCCTTCTACGCGACGCTGTAATTACGAGCATTTTGGGTCAAGTTGAAAAAATTCACTTATGAACCAGTGAGATACCAAACAGCTCTTGGTCCAATGCATATGACTACTAAGAGTGTTATTCAATAGTCCATTAGAGTTCAGGCATAAATATATTAACCACAAGAAAAGGACAATGTTCATCATTGCGACATTAAGTAATTTATGCCAAATTACTGGTAATGATTGGATTGTGAGAAACAGTATTAAAGTTATACTATAATCAACAGTCAGAAGGGATGACGGATTTCAATCAATTTCAGTATTCTTTGGTCCGAGTGAAGTAGTATACATAGAGTCAGGCAATGGTTTATGGAGTTTCAAAGAGTGAAAAAATCAGTGTTAGACACTGCTTTGATGTATTTTCTCTTATGACTTATAATGGAAGAAGGTATCATTCTGGGACTCGTATTTTCTTGCACTTATCGGCAGGCATGCCGCAGAAGTGCATCATTGTCGGCAATGGGAATTTGCCCTAAAATGGACCTCGCAACAATGGAGTGTAAGACAAAAATGTAATAACGCTTATTCCCACTAATCAAACTTCAGTCACCGCGGCTGTCATGGTTCGAACAGCTTTATTCATATACAAACTCGTTTTCTGAGAAGAACAAATCTCTATAGACCACAAATAATCATGGCGAATTAATCGATATGATGTGGCAAAGTGTACTGGAGAGAGTTCCTCAAATGTTGGCATCGGGTCCATTTAAATCGCATTTCTTCTCGGCGATTGCCACTGTTGGAGTATCACCTGTATCACCTGTCGTCCCGTTGATCGTCGAGTGACTTGAGCGGGTACCAGCAACTCTTCCATTTTTCCCTATCGCGTGCAAGAGTAGCCCAGTGGGTCCTCCTCGCTCAAGGAATTCGCTGAGCATCATATCTTTCGATAAGCTCGACATTTATGTCGCAACATCACAAGGGAGAAGACGAAGCAACAACTGAGCCTTGGCTCCTGATCTATCTGCGCATTTATTGCCATTTTTTTTTTCAGATGATCCGTTCTACGTACCACGTTTTCGTACCACTCGTCGCAAAGAGTGCTTCAATGGACTGTTTTGAGTTACGCAAGTTGGGAAGTTCCAAAACTCTCTGAGAAGTCAAAAAAATTCCCTAGAAGACGTCTCACCAGTTTCTCCAAGCTCAGCTATGACGTACAAAGCGATGACGACATTAATAGGCGCCAAGTAGGTGAAAGATGAATGCAAATGGCAGAAAGATAAGCTGCAAAAGCGGAAAACGACTGTTGACATTGTGGAGACGATAACCATCATTTTGGTGACTGTGTAGGTAGTAACTGCCCAGAACAGTGCACATCAAAGAGAGTTTGAAAGTTGTGTCTTATAAGATGTTACTCACAGGTTATTATATTACGAAACTTGCACTCTGGCGTAAATTAGATATCAATTTTTCTTCATATGAGGAGCAATTCAGTTAGCGAGTGAAAATGTGTGCCAAGTAACTCGCATTCCACGCCATTTCACGAGCTCATTCGCAGTGGTACATTGAAAATGCGAACTTAAAGAACCGCCGATGTTATTTACAAAAGGGTTTTCATCATGTCAATTATGAAATGAATTGAACGACGAATTTCGGTACAATTGCATATGCAACAATCCTGTTTATTGGCCACATTTCACAGTAGCCAACAGGTAAGAAGTTTCCACTGACGGGTGCATAAGTAGTGAGCTTATCAAGAAAAATAAAGTGCATTTTCTACTTTTGAAGAAGCGTATTCAGGCCCTCAGTGTCTTTAATATCACTGCAGTGTGCATTTGCAATCATGTTCCACATAATTATATTTGCTACTGAAATGTCGCGAACATTAGGAGCTAATTCAGATCAAGTCAGCTTAGCACTCATTTGTGAAACTAAGTAAACTGCAAAAGATGGACGACTCAGTGAGGAAATTTAGTCAGATTATCAACCACAAAATGGGTAGTGGACCTGCATTTGAATGATGTGAGCCACACATGGAGAGATATGAAAAGGTGAATTACTTTTCAGTTTTGCGAAGCTGTAACTTTATTTTGGAAACTGACATCCTTTGAACTCGGCGTAGTCAATCAGCTTTTCTGGCCGGCAATGCTGGCATATAGTTTTATAAGTTTCAAACACTACCCGTAGGCCATCGACTCTAACCAATCCTGCCTTGAACAAAGCGAAGACCTGGGAATGCTAGCCGGATAGATTTTTATATTTTCATTGAATTAGGCAATAATCTATGCAAGACGATCTTATCATTGTAATGGTCTTTGCTGTAGGTGCACCAAGTTCTTAGAAACATTTCGATTCATTCACCACCTAAATATCTCTAGTTGCTGTGTGGAATTCATTTTATCATAAAGTTGCCCAATTTGTATGAAGAGGCACTAACTGGAAGTGATAAGTGGTGTTTATGCGCCTGCTTGCCCCTTCACAATCAGTCTCATTAGAGAGCGATTGCCGAGTCCCATCTAATAGCAGAAAATATGACTAGGTGAAAGGCATATCGAGGGATCGAGAGTTCTAATCCGCCACAGGCTCCCAGTTTTGCTCGCATATCAACACTCCTCCTATTGTGGCTGTGTTAACAACACCATTCACTGTGACTTTCTGATAGACTTGTACTTAGCGTTGTGTTTATCTTATTAATTTCACATTTGCGCTTGTTATAGATCTTCAAAGTATGGCCGCTTTCAAATAAACTTTGAAGGGCCAAATAAATCGACAAATATACATGTAAACTATATTTCTTCACGATATGGCATCGCAAGATATAGTGCTGGGCTTCTCGCAGATCACGAGAACCCACCGCTAAATAATATGCTTGAAATTGGCGGATAATTATTATCATTGTAATCCTTCTTTAAGTAGTCTCTTTATGATCATAAGAGGAGCAATAATGGAAGTATTTTCTCGATATCTGAGCGAAGAAAAGTTTTTTTTTTGCAAATTTGTTATTCACTTGTGAAGAAAGCATCAAATTGCAGTGCACCGCATTCTACACTTTCGTGTAATTTTCGACATCATAATCACTATAGACCATTCATGAGGTTTGTCAATTTATTAATGCTTTAATGGCATAAATATCGTTGAAAGGAAAAGGCTTGTTCGAAGTTCGTCACACTCATAATTTAGTTTCCGCTGACAACGGCAGATGCTGACGCGAAGTGCAATCTAAATGGACCCGATGCTAACATCCGAACTGCTCTGTTGATCACATTTTGCCACATCGTTCTCGACCAATTCGCCATAATTATGTTTGTGGTCTACAAAGATCTTTTCTGCTTTATAGAGTGAAAGTTGCAACAAAAGAAGGAAGCTGTTCAAACCGAGATAGCTCCTCCAATTGTCAAGTGCTGCGGAGGGATAGGCGCTAGATGCATCATACACATCATTTGCCCTCCCTGAGCCATCATTGGTCGAGTGCAGATTCTCGTCACTGTGTTGTCGACAATAATGCAGTTCTCTTTCATCATGTCGGCGTCTGCAGGAAACTGAAAGAATCAGAGAAACGCTTCTTCTTATTCAATAAAAAACTGAAAAAATGCTGAAAACGGTTTTGGGCGATAATTCTCTTTCTTCAGAAATCGTCATAGCATCATCTGTCGCATTGAATACCGTATCGTTCTTAAGAAAGAATGCGTTAAAAACTTCTTCAACAAGTGCCATTAATTGCAAAGGTTGCAATCTGAGCGATGTTAGTTTTTTACATGCTAGAAACTATTATGTAGTAGTTTTCCATTTGCTTCATTGGGATTATTAACAATGCTCTGCTTTTTTCTGACACATCCTCTGCCTAAAATCTTTTGAATGGGCGTTCAAAAAAAATACTCACCCTCTCCCAGCTGACCAGAAGAAAAAACTTTTTGACACTGCATTGGTTCGTAAATGATCGTGACATTAAGTTGACCCAAAATGGATGAGATTACAGCACCAGGTAAAAGTGCGCGACGGCCATCGCTTTCGAGGACATCAAAAACCTGTGAGACATGCTGAGACAAACTTTTCGCTACTTCATAAACTAGGAGGATATCGTAACCAATTATAGTAAGATATGCATAGCATTAAAGTACTAGGATGTGGACGAACTGTTAGAAAAGTAGAGCTCATTTTCTACTCCTTTTAGAACGAGCAGAAAAAAAAACACTTGTAATCTAGAAGCTGTAAGCTTACTATTTGCATTACAATACGTGACACAAATGCTCGAACTCCATCCCTGCTTCCTGCAATACCAGGATGTTGAGAAGAAATCGTGGCCATGTTGGTATAAACCATGGCGGCAGGCAATGTAAAGCCTGTGACGACAAAGCTCCTGGTGCTTGCTGCAACGAAGTTTTGTCGTATTTGCATCCAAAAATCAAACCCCTTCGTTGGACAGTCTTTCAGGCTCATTTCTTTTCTGTTAAGACGTTCCATCAGCCACATCCCCACGTCTCCGGTTTTCAAAAAAAAAAGCTCTTTTTAACGTTGCTACAGGAGAAGATTTCTTGGTTTCAGACGCACATATTTCTCTCCGGACAAAGCTCTATTTTTCGCACTATTAGCAATTATTCCATAGCATAATCGGATTTTATTTTAAACACTGTGCTCACATCCAAAGAACACCATTTCTTTGTGCCTCAAGTCTCAGCGGTGAATGACTACTAATATTCCCACAAAAAGTTCCTCTCCAGCAAATCTGGCCAATTTTTCAGTTGCCCCTCGTTTTCAGAAAGAACATTCTCATTTTTATCAGTTTCCATAAACTATCGTCAATGAGTGAAAAAATCCGTAGTACAGCAACATTCTTCTATTCACTACCTTGACCTGCAGGTATCACTCCACATCCAAAAACTGTCAAAAATGTGGTCAGCAGAAAAATCACGATGGGATGAGTCTGAAGTCTCACCGCTTTCGCAAAACTCTTCATTTTGCCTTCTAAAAAACTGAGTAAACTTCATAAATCAATATTGGTTTCTTGAATTAGGTCATATAGAAGTAACAACGTGGTTTGCCACAGCAAAATACGTAAATTTCGGTCTAGCAGCTAATTGATTTTTCCAATAGATCTAGGTGTTTTCAATCTATTTGACACTCAACAACATCTTTTGAGGCAATCGTGACAGATTCTAGTACAGAATAGGCTAGTGAGAGCAGATGTTTGCCAAATTTTCATTAAAACGACTTACGTGGAGAGGATTACTCGAAATGAATTTTCAACGAATGCATTTATTCCAAAGGTGGCTTAACTCAAATCTGATTTTCATCACCTAATTTGTGATGCTAAGACATAAAATCTGCCCTTTACAAGATAGAATTTCATAATCGACAAGGCGTCGACATTACAAGTGCACTTAAAAGAGAAATTCTGTAGAAGAGGATATTGATTGATAGAAACGAAACACAACTTTCGGTGCAAAATTTCAGCAACAGCGGGAATTCCATTTGCTGAACTTTGATGTTTTCTTCAGCTCTTTCTCTATGAGACGCATTACATATCTTTTATATGACAAATAGGTCGGCTGACTGCCAAAAAATTGCTTTAGAATTACAATAAAGAACTAAGAAACAGCCGGAGAATGAGGTAGTGCTGAAAGCTCACTCAGATGAGGTAGATCAAGGGGAACCGTGTCATGATTGTTTGAAAAGAAACACAGCTGCGTGAAGTCATGCAGTCTTGTCGTGAAGAACGCGAATCCTTCACCATGAAGGACTTCATAGAGCAGAGAGATGAGGAGGGAAAGTCTTCATTGTCAAAAAAGCGAGCGAGGTGCCTCTAGCCGAGTCTTTCTTGTTCGCTTTTCAAATGCCCCAATTTTCTCATCAATGTGAATATTTATGCAACGCATTAGTTTTTCGCGCTTTCTTCTCTATGTGTAGAGAAAACGAAATCTGTTGTTGTACGTCCGTGCAGAAAAATTTCTTACCAGTTGTGTAACGATCGCAAGCTCTTCAATAATCTATCTCATCTACGTAAGCGCTCAAAAGGAATCACCTGAAATTGATGAATGGTGTTTTCCTCAATTAGATTTCATCAAACTGACTCAGTTCTCCCTTTTTACCGAAATACTCCAAAACCTTTTACAAATGCAACGCTAAGAAACAAATATTGCTAGATCTTATAGGAAATGAATTACTCAGAACTACAGTGAACACTACTGCGGCAATTCAGCTAGTGGAGAAGACCAGAACTCGTTTTACTGTTGATAAAATCACTTATCAGATCAAGATAATTTAGAATCCAGATTTCGAAGAACTGTTCAATAGCGGCAGTACCTTGTTTGAAGTAAAATCATTCTGGATACATTTCTTTCTCTGTATAAGTAGCATCGTTTGTTGTCAGTTGTGACTGACGTATGTGGAGATAAAAAAAAGGTCAGATAAGTGAAGTAAAGTTCTTGAAAACAAAAAGTTTTATTTTTTAATACCTCCATAATGATAATTTCGAAGCACGGTCAGTGCTCTAGAGTCTTCGGTCATGATATGAGTTTTTAGAAACGCTAGTTGAAGCAAAATAAGCGACTTCGCGGGTTATTAGCTGAAATTCTAAGAGACGAACATCATTGCTACAATTTGTCTTTGCATTTTCAACACTATAGAGCGTTGACGAATCTTTGACGAATGTTTCTGAGAAATTGCCTTGTCGTGAATCATGTGAGCGGAACTGTTTCACAATGATATACTGCTTGCATAGCCATGCAGTACGAAATTGATTGCTTTTGGGAATCAATTAGTGTTGTTGTGATCTTAAAATCTATCAAAAAGTCAATCTAAAAAACTTTGATCTCCGTAAAAACTCATTTTTCTACAAATGCAAACATCAACAAGCAGAATCATTCCTGAGATTCGAGAAAATCATTCACTCTTCATATGCTAAGCACTCTGAAATAAATGTGAATCACGCAATGGACGTTTATAGGTTTGCCACTGAATCCCTTTTCAGTTGCAAAGATGCAGGACAGTTGTGATTTTGTCCGTGCCGATCTAGCTTCTGCAAAAAAGCTATTTCAGTAACAATCTGATAACCACATAACATGTTTTAAGACTTTTGTATGGTCTGGTAAGGCACTTATACACTACTAGACGGGCCCGTGTCACTCTGACAGGCCCCTCAGTAGCACAATGCCTTTCGGGCCGGCCAATTCCCTGAGGTTACGTCACTACTTATTAGAGAGTCGACGCCGAATGACAAATCACTGTAAGTCAGGTGATAAATCCCCGACATTGCATTGAGTATCCTGTTCGTGTCTGGTAAAATAAATCACATATCTTTATTCGGTTATCAATGTTCGAGCGAGGTCTATGAAGCAATCGAATAAAGAGGTATGGTTCATTTCACCAGCTACGAACTCGACTGTTGGTCGCCGTAATTTCGGGAATTCATTACCTGACTTCCGGTGATCTGTTATCCAGCGCCGGTTCCTTAATAAGTAGTGGTGTAACCCTAAGAGATTGGCCGAACTGAAAGGCACTGTACTACTAATGAGCGCGCAAAGGCGAAACGAGTCCGTCTAGCACCTATAAGTGCCTAACCAAACCTCACAAAAGGCTCAAAATACATCATGTGATTATAAGATTACTATTATTTCTGAGTGAGGTTTATAAAAACAGTCGAAAAAAAGCTGTTACGATACTCATATGTCAGGCGACGACAAATATCTAAGCCGATCTCATTCGCTGGGTAGGAACTTCTCATAGAAGTGCTAGTGATAAGTAGATAGCTTAAATTTCTGACTTCATCTCCACGTCTCCAATTTTCCAAAACACCCTTTTGTAACACGGTAGCATCCAGAATAAAATTTTGTTTCTGACTCGCATTTGGCCTTTCTTTTTTTCACCACGAGTAGAAAACTCTGGAAGCACGAAAAGCATATCAGCATGTAGAGCATTTTCTGTAGTATCGGAATCATGCGTTTCTACCTAGTTTCTCTCGCTGAGGTGAAAAAACTTTCCGTAAAAGAACAGTAGTTGCCGTCGTTTTAATGCAGTGTGGTTCTGTCGAGCTACGCGGTAGATCAGGCAATTACCTTACTAACAAGTCGTCGCTATGGCTTCCCCTCACATTTCACTCAGCTATGAACCATTCCGGTGAGTTCGTTTATCGACCAACTCACGGAGCGAAGGGAGAGGAGGCATCTGGGTGGGGCGACCGATGGCGCTTAGAAACTTTGGACAGAAACGTAGACTCTGATACTACTAAATATTCTCTACGAGCGCATGTGTTTTTCGAGCTTCTATCACTTATCACAACGCATGATAAAAATGGAGGCGGAAGGTTAGTGGAAACAAAATCTTATTCTGCGTGCTAGAGTGTTATAAAGAGGTGTTTTGAAAAACCAGCAACGATAAGTTGCAGCCAGAAATATAATATTTCTAACTATCTTCATACTTCTATGAAAAGTTGCATGAGATCGGCTTGAAAGGTTATCGCCGCTCAATATATAACTACCACTATTTCAAATACGAGTGATAATGCTAGCATAAAGAGTGAATTAATGAGAATTATCTCTAAAAACCAGCGCTGGAAGTCAATTACAGCCTCTCACCCTGCCAGATGCTATGTAGTGCTAAGGCGACTACTGCATGATGGATTATGATCAAAGGAGCAAGCAGATCAGTTGTCAGTCACCCACGATCCATGAAGTTCTCTGATCACGATGGGTCACTTCAACTTATCAATGTATAGTAAGGCTTCTCCATCAGACATTACCTCATTGGAGTGCTTTACGTTACCCACTGCCAGATGTTAAACTGATGTGGTAAACTCGTGACATCGTAGCTTTGACGAAGGGGAACCGAAAAAACGTCAACTGCGGTAAGAATTCATTTAAAAAAACCTTGTGTAAGCTTATCAATAATCATTAGAACGAGAAATCAATTCCTTTATAGCCCGTAGAATTTTCAGAGCTTCACCGAAATTGTTACATTTTAGCCATATTCGTTTCGGGCATCGCCCCTCTCATCAGTGGACCACGCCCCACACTAAACTCTACTTTATAGCAGGGATGGAGAGATTTATGTGGTGATGGCACATGATATTTTGTTATCACCATTTTTTAATCAGCCGATAGACTGCGGCTCTTCGACAGAAGTTGATCCATCTCATCGACTGTTCTTAACCTCTCTATTAGATGGATCAATCCATGTCTACCGGCCGCAATCCGTCAAATGAGAAAAAGATAACACAATATCAGGTGTTATCACCACATGAGTCTCCTCATACCTTCTATGAAGTAGGGTTCAGTGCTGGACGTGGATCACGGATAAGGTGGGCCATGCCTCCGAAACGCGTGTGGCTGCGGCTTAACAACTTCGGTAAGGCTTTAAACAATCCAACTGCGCAACTGAAGTTTGTTTTCAAGGGCATTGAATGTTGGGGTACGACATTTTGCATCGTGCCGCGCAGCGTCGCGTCGAGACGAATTTGTATTGCCGTGGACCATAATGGAGAAAAGGTGATTCAGTTAAGAAACTTACGTTCTACAGTAAATTAAAAGAATAGAAGAATAAAGCTCTCGGGGTTGATCATTCCCTGGAGAGCGCCAAGCACTCGCTTTCAATTATCAATTTCATTTGAGATAACTGAATATAAATCTAGCCTTCAAATTATCTCAAGATGGTCTATTAATTATCAAATCAGTGCTGCTCACCCTCGCCGACAAGTCTGGTACCAATTTGCCGACTTTGGAGAAATGGGAGACTCGATGAACCATGAATGTGAGTTTGAAACAGCGACCTTGCGTGTGACGCACAGCATTTCTAACCACTGCTCCACTCCGCTGTTTAGAACACAGTATTACTACTGAATGATGCACACTACTGCATAGACATTTAAAAGGGAGTTCTCTTTAGTAAAACCCACTGTTCATTTGTCCTAAAAATCACGATGTTTGGGCGAAATAGTCACGTCGTTGCAAAAAAAACATTTTGCAGCTTTTATTGAAGAGTTTTTCAAATTTCATTCTTTTTCTGCAGCCATTCGATAGCATAACAGGTGCTAATTTTGGTTTGTCGAAAGACTTTTCTAGAAAGTTCTACAATTCAAGGAAAAGAAGGTCTTGTTTTTGGATTACTGCTCCAACTTCATAACGGATTATTGGTAATATCCAGCAAAATTTTTGGCTCTGAGCAATTTTTTTGTGCGGGAAAACTAACTATTAGTGGAAGGACGTCTATAAACAAACTTTCAGTGACAAATATGCTCATGCATCCTAAAATCTTCCACTTTTCTTTATAAATTGTATGGAATACATTCCTGTTTCCTCGACTTTTTTTACCTAGTTCATTGATAGCCATGCGACAGATAGAAAATGGAGATATTAGTGCTAAGCTTAATTTCTGAAAAACCTTTTTGGTGCGCAGCCCCTACGAGGAGAACATGCGCTTCGCTTTCGGGGTGTCTAGTCTGTTATTTTAACCCTCTTAGGGCGGTAATAGAAAACGTTGTGCGCATCGCGGATCGCAAAGCGGCGCGAGATTTTTGCTATTCAATTAGGGCTTTTTTCCATCTTCAAAATAATTGGCTAGAATAAAACAAAAGGCTCGAAATACGAAATATGCTATCAATTCAGCGAAATAACTTTTTGA
This sequence comes from Parelaphostrongylus tenuis, assembly GCA_019055375.1. Lineage (NCBI taxonomy): Eukaryota > Metazoa > Nematoda > Chromadorea > Rhabditida > Metastrongylidae > Parelaphostrongylus > Parelaphostrongylus tenuis. The sequence goes on from JAHQIW010003721.1 coordinate 87,962, forward strand.
ATCTTTTGTTTTCTCACTTGCTCTGCAACCTCATATGCTCTTGGAACATATATAGATCTTATGTATGAAAAGAACGCTGATTTACTGTGCATTCATATCGTTTTTAGCATTCAGACAATTGTAACAAGTTCTACAAAAGATATAATGGCACTGATTCTCAAGTTGCTGATTATATTCATTAGCTACGATGCCCAAAAATCATCAAATCGGCTAGATCAGGAGGTAATTATAATTCGTAAAAAATAATGAAGAGTACTGCATGCGACATCAGCCATTGATAACTCAAAATAAATTTTGGATTTGATAATATATTTTGAGCATTTCATGAAGTCTTTTAGGGGCACCTATACAGTGCAAGGCACGTGTTTTCGGTCTTCCAGCTTCGTTAGTTGCACGGTGCCTTTTCGTTCACACAGTTTCTCGGGGAATTAACCCTGCATAAATTTTTGGGATTACTGTTCACTTCGTGAACTGGAGTTTTCAAGTGGAATTTCTTTGATTCTTGCGCAGCCTTCCAAGCCACTGTTTCTTAGACACTTTTTGGATCGGCGCTTATTTCATTCATTAAAAAGAGTAGTTTTAGAGACATCTTTCCGCCTAGGCTTTAGCACCATTGTTTTTGTTATTTATATTTATGCGGTTTGCCTCTCCTTATTGACCTAATTTCGGTGGGTTAGAGAAGAGATATTCTTCAATCATTCTTCGGTATCTGTTCAATATATAGACCCACTAAAACCCTACAATAAAGTTAGTTGCTGCTGTAAACTTTCCCACTAGACATGCCTGTTAAAATAGCGCGTACTAAGTATTACTTAGTTGATTGCCCTCAATGCGACTTCGTGTACCTCGCTCTACTTTCATCCTCCCAAAATAACTTTGGGACGGCCATGTGCACGTCGTTGTAAACCCTTCACGAGTAAACCATATTTTCATTTCTAAAAGATGTCTTTTTCAAAATAAGGATTGCTAGAACGCACTGACGTTCTTCTTACTGAAAATACCAATAAAAATCTCCTGGGCAGCATGCTCCTCTTCTTGACGATGAAGTGCTCTGACCGTGCAATATAACTGCTAACAAAAGCGCTGTCAAGTGTACAAAACGGGGTTAACTTTTAAAAGACAAAGTGTACCAGCTGAGGAACACTACTGTTTGAAGAGCTTTCTTCGCTGGGCGAAGTTTTTCTCAATCATTTAGAATCACTTGAAAGCTTAAATCTCTGCATGTTTGAAGATCTGTTTGCTTTTTACAAATGACTTTTCATTGCGTTGTAGTAGCGGAAAAAAATTATGTTTTACACTCAGCTTTCTTCATTTGCTCGCTTGGCTTCGATATGGTTTCCCACCAAAGTTTCAAATTAAGAATACTTGCATAAACCAATCAGGATTCATTTTATTTGAAAGCCTTTTGTGGTGGTTTGATGCTTCAATAAACCCAATAATGTAAAGTGGTGTGTAAAAACATTTGCTTCAGCTGGGATTCGAACCCAGATCTCATTCTTTCCGAGAACGCATGCTGAACCGTTGCACTACCGACCTCACCACTCCACATTATTGGGTTTTATTGAAACTTTCATAAATGTTTTTTTGACATGTACAGCAGCTACATGTCTAACAAATCTCTTCTTTTCAGCGTCAATATCACAGCTATGTAAAAAGATAAGCGAACTTTGTACCCTTAATGTGCACTTTCATCGCCTCTTCCTCAAGAACTTAGCTTAAAAACACATCTTTTTCAACTAGATCCCTCTAATAGATAACTACGTGAAGGTAATTGTAGTACGTACCTGGAATAGGTGCAGGAAGAGCGACCGTTCGTCATTGTGGAAAATATTCTTTGCTCCTTTCAATCATTGAAAGAGTCATTCGATAGCTGAGGTCTCGAAAATTTGACGGGTGTATTTGTTTTCTGAAAGACCTCTTTATTACGTTATAGTAGTGTAGAAAATTTCATTTCACACTCAAGCATTTTTTCGATGAGTAAAGCTTTCCCTGAAGAAATGCAGTAATTAATCGATAGCATGAATTCCGCAAAATTCGATAGTGCTTGTGATGTTACAAAAAAAATTTATTGCACTGTAACATTGAAGTTAAGATTCCATTTCACATGCGGTGCGCATAGCTTGAACCTGTATGTGGTAGGATTTTGCAACTTTGACATCAAACCATCTCCTTTCATTAGCCAGTCAATAGTTTGAATATCGAGGATTTCAATAGTATGCTTGTGTTTTGTGAAGGAAACCTCCTGGCGTGCTGTAGCAACAATAACAAAACTCCGTGGACATTTGAGTACTTTTCGCTGAACACGGCTTTTCTCTCAGATTTTTCTATCCATTCGATGACGCAAATCTTAACTATTTCAATGATATGCTTGATTTCACGGTCGGTGTTAAAAGTGTGTTATTCTCCAGTCATGACCATCGACACAGACAGTTCGATTTAAACAAAACGAAGTGTTGAAATGCAGTAGAATAATTTGTTCATTCTAGCTTTTTTTAGGCTATTAGAACGACATTACCATTGCAACGATCTCTGCTACAGGTTTTCCGAATTACTAGCACTTTGTTCCAGACGCCATTTCTTGCTTGTAAACTTCATTTCCATCCTAAAGCAGTTCAATTTGTATGAAAGAACACCTTGTTGGAAAAGTTGGTTAATGTTTATGAAAATATCTTCCCCTTGAAAAAATCCCACCGACGAGATATTGCCGAAAGCAACCGATTAGGTTAATACACGACTGAGTGAAAAGCATAGCTCGAGCCTTCATTTTGCAGAGAGAAATCTTAGTATACGAAAAGGAAATCACGAATTCCAAGCCATCTCAGGCTCTCTTTGCTGGTAACTCAGCGATCTTGCTGTCGTAGTTGAATTGACTTAACCATGCGCTATGATTCTCTAACAGATATCTCTTTTAAATTTCCATCTGTTCTTGCTACAGCTTTTTTGAAACATGGCCACTACGAAACGAATTTTGAATATGCTAAATAAACCGGGAACCAGCAATATAAGTTACATTTTTCACTGACATTGCATAGCAGGAACTGGCAATGGGCTTTTCCCAAATTACTCACCGTTACTTTGAGAATCCTAGTCAGTTTGTTCTTTATCGGTGAATGATATGCTCAGGTTCAGTGAATATCACTGTTGTTGTAACGTTTTCCAAATTACCTCTTCATACACTTGAGGGGCAACGGAAGCATTTTCTTAGTTTTTAAGCAAACAGATCTTCTACATGTAATTCTTGCTTGCAAATTTTTTACCCATTTCTTGAAGAAAGCGCCATATGGAAGCTAATCACGTGGCACACCTTCATGTGATTTTCACCATACAATGACTTCTGAGCACTCTAAGGCTTGCCAATTCGTTGCTGCTGTATTGCTACAATAATTACCATTCAAATGAAAATATTTGTCTAAAACACATTACACTTAAAATTTAGTTTCCGCTGGCAACGGCAGGTGCTGAAGCGAAGTGCTGTCCAAGTGGACCCGATGCTAACATCCTAAACGCTACGTTGACCACACTTTGCCACATCGTACCAATTCGCCATGATGATGTTTGTGGTCTACACAGATCTCTTTGCTTCAAAAAATCAAGGTCGCAAAAAAAAAGGAAGCTGTTAAAACCGAGATAGCTCCTCCAATTGTCAAGTGCTGCGGAGAAATAGCCGCTACTTGCGTCATACACATCATATTTTTGCCCCGGCTGCAGCATCATTGGTCGAGTGCAAATTCTCGTCACCGTGTTGTCGAGTTCAGTTCACTTTCATCGTGTCAGCAAAAGGCATTGAGTCTAAGAAAAGCACCTCGTCTTATACACTGGCAAAGCAAGAAACGCTGAAAAAAAGTTTTGGTCACTGATTCTCTTCTGGTTCTCCAGGCTAGTCACGCCATTAATTGACACATCAGACAACGTGTCGCTTTTGAAAAAGGCGCTAAAAAATCCCTTCGAGAATTAACTGCAAAGGATTTGATTTCAGTGCCATAGTGTTAGCTTTTTGCATATTGTAATACATTATCTTACAGTTTTCCATAAATCATTTGTTTTTTCAAGGTTCATAAACTTTGTTCTATTTTTCCCAAATACATCATCTGGCTAAAATTTTATGAATGGACGTGCAAGACTGAAAACTCACGCATTGCCAATTGATCAGAAGAAAAACCTTTCTGACATTGCATTGTTCGTGAACGATCGTAACATTGAGTTGACTCAAAGTAGATGAGATTACAGATCAGGTAAAAGTGCTCTACGGCCATCGCGTTCGAGAACATCGAGGATCTGAAAATCAGATTTTTCACTACTGCAAAGAATTTATTGAGGAGAGCATCCGATTGATTCCTGTGAAGCGACGCATAGCCAAGAAAGCACTGAAAAGCAGGCGAATTTTTAGAACACTAAAGCTCATTTCTCTACTCTCCTTAGAATTTGCGCAAAAGAAAAGACACCTGAAACCTAGGAGTTGTACACTCACTGTTTACATCACAATACGTGATACAAATGCTTGCACTCCATCCCTGCTGCCTGCAATACCTTGATTTTGAGCAGAAATCATGCCCATGTTGGTATAAATCATGGCAATAGGCAATGACAAGCCTGTGACGACGGAGTTCCTAGTGCTTGTTGCAACGAAGTTCCGTCTTATTTGCAATCAAAAATTAGACCGCTCTATTGGATAGTCTTTTAGACTCATTTTTCTCTCCTATTGTGAGCTGAAAATCGTTTCATTGAAAGGCTCGAATTTGTGGACCGATGACGTGTAAGAAATATTCATTCTGATTACTGTTCACAAACTACTTTCTGTGATGAGATTGGAAGTGTCTGTACTGCAACAACATTAGCTGTTCACTACCTCTGCCTGCAGGTACCACTCCACATTCAGTCATTATTGAGATAGTGACCAACAGTAAAATCGCAATATCATCGGTCTGAAGTTTTGCCATTTCTGCGGAAATTTTCATTTTGCTCTCCCAAAAGGTCAAATACTGTAGACTTGACCAAAGACTAATATTCCTTTTCTCATATCAAATCTTTTACAAGTAATAGCGGTGTTTGGCACAACAAGAGCATAAACTTCGGCGTAGCACCTATTTAATTCTGCAGTAGTTCCAAAGTTTTATATCCAACTGGTTAGGATAAGATTCTCCAAGGAAACTTCTTCAACAGACTGCTATTCCGAAGCGCACAGAATAGATCATTGAGGACGAATGTATGCGAAATTTTAATTGAAAGTGAATTACACAGAAGGGATTACCCGAAGAAAAATTTCAGTGAATGCGTCCGTAAATACCGAAGAGAAATTCTAGTGAATAAAGATGGCACGAGTTAAATTTGATTCCCACCATCTGATTTGCTATTCTGCGATACAGTCTGACTTTCCCCTATTTGCTTTTGCACAGTTCGTGAAGGGAGGGTTCCTTTCAATCGTGCTTGTTGACCAATTGTAATTGTGTTACAACGATCATGAATTCTTTAGTGGTTTCTCTTATATTTTTAAATGAGATGGTAGTGATCTTCTGAAATGTAATAAATGGCATTTCACATAGAAAAAATTTCATCTGGCTGACATATCTCTTTCTTCATGTTTCTAAAGTTGTCGAATTTTTTGCACAAAGCAAAGCTTTAAACGGTTGGATCTTATAAGACAATGAACTACGAAGACTGCAATGAGTACGTTTTCAATCAATGCTTACAGATATGCTTATTAGGAGAAGATGACGTAGAAATAGGATTTTGAGCATCTGTTAAAATGTCGCAATGCCTCACTCAAATTGAAATCATTTCAGAGGACATTTTTTTTTCTTCATGCACTTCTCATGTCAGTAGTAATCGATGTAATGTGAAGCTCAAAATTTCTCTCATTCAGAGTAAGTCAACTAGTTCTTCACATTGAAGCTTAAAGAATTCTATTTTGATGCATCGCAAATGACAATCTGAAAGTACATTCAGCGTCGTAGAATCTTCGGGAGAGTTATGAGTAAGAACGCTGATGGGAACTAAATAAGCGGCTTTATTTTTGCTGTAGCTAGATTATTAAGCCACAAACAGTTTAGCTATAGTTTTCTCCTTAGACTTTCAGCTTTACAGTGCGTCAAAAATTTCTGCAAAACTGTTTTATGGTGAGTCACGTGAGCAGAATCGTTTCACAACGTTATCCTGTGTGAACGTCACAGAGAATGGAAATCGCCATTTCGAAATCATACCAGCTTCGTTGAATGTTCGAAAAATAGAAAACAATGGAAACGGTTTGTCAAAAATGATAGTGCACATTGATTGAAATTCATCGCTGTATTCTAAAATGATAAAGTTTTTTTCTATGCTTGAATATTTATAGTTAACGTGCGAAAGAGTCGGATTCTAATGTGCCGCGGAAGAATCTGTTTTTACCTACAGTAGGTGGGTTTATCAATGTATTGGATTGGCTTTTGCATTAAGTTCACATAGCATAGTTACTCTGAATTGCTACATGATATGATAGCTAATACGTATACTACAAAATCCATGTTCTACGATGCAATTGTGGCATATCATATGGCACTATGGACATAGTGGAGTCATGGGTACATATCCGTTAGCCAAGCTCCACTTCAACCCCTTGCATTCTTTTAGCTGTTACAACTTGATGAGGTCGATATTCAAAACCAAATGAGTCACTAAAGTTCTTGGAATCTAATCTATTGATTAGTTACTAAAACTCTAAAGGAAAAACTCTGGTCAGCGAGAAATGTCTGAATTAGAGACATAAATTCATTTTCGCTCTTTCAGCGCAATAAGAGGGCCCTTGTGGAGAAGAAATACACTACTAATTTTCCAATGTTCTGAACCATCGAATGAATATCTGAGTACACTGAAAACGGCCAAAAAGTACGTTTTTTCTAAAGCAAAGTGAGGAGCGGATGAAAAAAGTGATCCAGTTTCGTGGAACCCAGTCTTCTTTTGGCTGTTACAGCGTAATGCGTGGTCTATTTTGAAAACCAATAAATCCTTGGAACCCTTCAAATTTGATCTATCGATGTTTTAAAATTCCGAAGGAAAAGTTGTGGTCAGCGAGAAATTTTCTAATGAGAATCAACATATTATTTTTGCTCTCTCAGCGAAATAAGGCGGCTTTTTTTAATATAAGATAGACCGTTCAAATTGTTTTGATTTAGGCTATCAAATGATTAATCAGTTGTCAAAAATAAGCACAAACTGAGCATATTACAAGGGGTCGCAGTGGCGTTTGGCTAACGGTTGTATCAAGTCGTGAGTAATAGTTTCAGACTTTGTTCTGAAAATGTAATGTGTATGCTAATGTGAGAATTCGTTATGAATTCGATACAGGAAAGGCCAATTATTCTCATACTATCATATAGCTGCTATTATATATTGAAGACGAATTGTATTCAAATCAATATTTTGATTAAAAGATCACAAACATCGGCAGAAATTTTAGATCGCAAGTTCTTTTCAAAGACGCCGTGAAGTGTTCAAGACCTCATCTGCTACATATGCAAAAGCGCAGAAGTTTCATTAATGCATCAAATTTTCAAATAAACAACGGTGATGTTTCAACTCTTTCAGTTGCACTTCACTGAATAACTACGGTATCGTATTGAAAGCGAAATAAGAATGCCGCAGAGATGCTTGTTAGAAATTTTATTGAAACGACACAGAGCTGCTTATTTACCTATCTCCACCATTCACATGTTTCTCGTAATACGACCAATGATCTTAAACTAGTAACTGCTCCTTTGCTTTGCTCATGATCAAAAAACGTATGATTTTATGATTGGAGCCATAAAGTCTCGTTGACATATTGGAATTACGAGGAATTTTTTCATTTTTCGGTCGCTACTTCAGCACCACTCGTATGAAACACTTAAATGCCCTCCAGAAAGAGTCTCAGTTCCTCACCTAACGAGCTTGGCCTTCGAGGTTTTTCAAATAGCCCACTAAAGCCATTACCTCTTGAATAGCTTTTTTGTAAACTGTCAAATGGGTGTTTCTACTGTCTACCCGCGGAAATATCGTAGTGCTAGTGATCGGTCATTGATCTAAGTGAGCAAGACCTTGGATCTTTGATCAGCTGGAACCAAAAAATAAAGTCAGCCGGTAATCTATGGTTTATGGTCCTTGAACACTAAGAACTGTTCGTTTCTTACTCATTGAGAATCGGTATGAATGTTCGTACATCCCATTTTATTAACGAGTATGAGCGAGAATAGTAGAATCTTCATTGTGCCTAACAATTCGACGATTTCACTTTCATCAGAGCGTTGGCTTTTAAGCCTATTCCTGATAAATCCTATGACATGCATTTTGAATTTTCCAATACTTCACTTGGATTCGGACTTGATATGACCACATCGAACATCAACGTAGTTTTAGCTTATTTTTTTAGGGGCGCATAGAGCACAATGACATCAATGGTAGATTTATGAGTTGAAGTCAGTGCATTTGCACAGGAATTCAATAGATATGCAAACTGTATAAATTTACTTTAGCACTTTATGTGGTCCGTCATCACGGCGTTTCTTCCACTGTGCGGATACTGGTATTTTGCATTTCCAGCATTCGATTCGTTATTCGGCTTCTTCTTGAATGTCATAGAATACTGGTTGAGCGCGTCTCCTAGCAATCCTGAGGAAATTATCACCA
>JAHQIW010003722.1:0-45394 GCA_019055375.1 Parelaphostrongylus tenuis
TAAACTCGCGTTTCACCCATACTGGAAGTGCGTGCTACCTTTGATGTTAGAAAGCTTCTGAACTTCCGGCGTTAATCGATCTCTGAAATAAGCACGATGATTCTTCTTCAATTGTTACCTTTGTTCGAGGTTAATGCGCGCATATCTGACCATTATAATGACTCGCGCTCCTGCCTATGCATTTTATCAAGTCAGTGCTGCATGTCTTCTCAGACAAGTCTGGTTCCGATTCACTGACTTTGGAGGATGGAAAGCTTCGTGAGCCATGATCGCAGGATCAAACCATCGACCTTATGTGAAAAGCGGAGTGCCTCTAAGCTATGCGCCACATGCGCTCTTGTACTCCCATTACGTGGGCACGAAGTAGAAAACAGAGGCAAGTAAAAACAAATATAAAAGCGGTTAATTTGTAGCAGACTCAAAATCTTACGTCATATTGCGCCAAATTTTCTCTTTAAGTGATATATCGAGCGGAAATCTCTCGCTTCTAGAGGGGCGATTTTCCTAGACGAATGTACAAAATCAATCCATATAATTAGTTATTGTATGAAACCCACCGTTAAACCAGTTATACAGAAGATGTCACCGATGTGTTGCTATAGACTATGAATAATTGGAGACTCACCTAAAAAAGCGCAATGCTTTTTGGCATCGACGCTTCCAACCCGTGCCTTAGGATTCTCATTAGCACCTGACAGTCGTTACCGTCACGCCATCCTGTTCTATGTGTATCAAGAAGATAGTGCTGTCCGACTTTTCGACTTTCCATTTGCATGTTTGTTCATGTGGGCGCAAAGTATTCGACATGCATTGCTTATGTTTTCGTCACCACATGTTCTACAAGAAAGGAGGCATAGTGAGTTTGAACTCTTGAGTTCTCCTTTTCTTCCGTCAGAGCATATCATCCAATCTCCGTAATAGGTCGTATAGGCTACTCCAGACTAATTGACATAGTAGTTGAGTTAGGTTCGATTTCAAAAATTACTTGTCTACAGTCAGCATTGCCTCCTATCCAGGAGAGTTAGACCATCAAAATGAAGATCTTAGAGCTCCTTAACACGAATAGCCCAAGATTTCAGGAAGGGTCTACTCGACTGACATTGAAAAACAACTAGGTTGCCTTGTAACAATCTTTGAACAGTGCCAAAATCACAATTTTGAAAACTTTGCTAACGATGGATGCGAGGTAAGGAGATAGGTGTAAAAATGCTAACAGCTGCACATTTTTTGACAGGGTAGTCAAAAAAAGTGGCTACCAGTGCACTATGAAATTACCTAGGTTTTTACGTTCATCGCTTGCAGTTATGTGGATTATCCTAGGTGAAACAGCATGATTAAGAATAAAAAAACGTTAAAGCCACCACTTTGATACCACTTATTCTTCGATATAAGGCAATCTCACGGTTTCATGTGCTTCCTTTTCGAAAAGACCTGATTTGAAAAAATATGTTTAGAGCATAGATAAGATTAATAAAGGATTTTTGTTATAGCAAACATAAATTTCGCAGTCACTACGACGAAGGTACAATGATAGTGTAATATCCAATTTGAGAAAAAAGTTATGCATGAACAAATATGAATACGGTTAAAACTCCATTAGTAAGTCAAGTATGTTTTGGCAACCAAAATGTTTTTGAACTATGGTTAAAAAGATTACTGCTTAACTGTTTTGATATGTCATAGAAAATGTTGCGATGAGGCATCCGAGAGGTAATGAGAACTTGCTGAGTTTAGTTTTATTGGAACCGACAACGCACCAAAAGTCGATATTGTAAATACATTCAGTCCATTGTCAATTCATTTCTCTGTGCTTGTGCTTTGACCTTTACTCTCATATGAAATGTAAGTGTTAGTAACCTCCCAAACTAAAAAAGTGCTTTGCTCTTGATGATTACAATACTGAACACCTGGTGAACTAGAAATTCCAATAAAAATCTCTTCTGAATACGTCATTATTATCAGTACTAGGCACAGTAAAGGTTAAAGTCATTATTGAGAAATGAATTTGACAATGGACTGAATGTATTTACAATATCGACTTTTGGTGCGTTGTCGGTTCCAATAAAACTAAACTCAGCAAGTTCTCATTACCTCTCGGATGCCTCATCGCAACATTTTCTATGACATATCAAAACAGTTAAGCAGTAATCTTTTTAACCATAGTTCAAAAACATTTTGGTTGCCAAAACATACTTGACTTACTAATGGAGTTTTAACCGTATTCATATTTGTTCATGCATAACTTTTTTCTCAAATTGGATATTACACTATCATTGTACCTTCGTCGTAGTGACTGCGAAATTTATGTTTGCTATAACAAAAATCCTTTATTAATCTTATCTATGCTCTAAACATATTTTTTCAAATCAGGTCTTTTCGAAAAGGAAGCACATGAAACCGTGAGATTGCCTTATATCGAAGAATAAGTGGTATCAAAGTGGTGGCTTTAACGTTTTTTTTATTCTTAATCATGCTGTTTCACCTAGGATAATCCACATAACTGCAAGCGATGAACGTAAAAACCTAGGTAATTTCATAGTGCACTGGTAGCCACTTTTTTTGACTACCCTGTCAAAAATGTGCAGCTGTTAGCATTTTTACACCTATCTCCTTACCTCGCATCCATCGTTAGCAAAGTTTTCAAAATTGTGATTTTGGCACTGTTCAAAGATTGTTACAAGGCAACCTAGTTGTTTTTCAATGTCAGTCGAGTAGACCCTTCCTGAAATCTTGGGCTATTCGTGTTAAGGAGCTCTAAGATCTTCATTTTGATGGTCTAACTCTCCTGGATAGGAGGCAATGCTGACTGTAGACAAGTAATTTTTGAAATCGAACCTAACTCAACTACTATGTCAATTAGTCTGGAGTAGCCTATACGACCTATTACGGAGATTGGATGATATGCTCTGACGGAAGAAAAGGAGAACTCAGAGTTCAAACTCACTATGCCTCCTTTCTTGTAGAACATGTGGTGACGAAAACATAAGCAATGCATGTCGAATACTTTGCGCCCACATGAACAAACATGCAAATGGAAAGTCGAAAAGTCGGACAGCACTATCTTCTTGATACACATAGAACAGGATGGCGTGACGGTAACGACTGTCAGGTGCTAATGAGAATCCTAAGGCACGGGTTGGAAGCGTCGATGCCAAAAAGCATTGCGCTTTTTTAGGTGAGTCTCCAATTATTCATAGTCTATAGCAACACATCGGTGACATCTTCTGTATAACTGGTTTAACGGTGGGTTTCATACAATAACTAATTATATGGATTGATTTTGTACATTCGTCTAGGAAAATCGCCCCTCTAGAAGCGAGAGATTTCCGCTCGATATATCACTTAAAGAGAAAATTTGGCGCAATATGACGTAAGATTTTGAGTCTGCTACAAATTAACCGCTTTTATATTTGTTTTTACTTGCCTCTGTTTTCTACTTCGTGCCCACGTAATGGGAGTACAAGAGCGCATGTGGCGCTAGCTTAGAGGCACTCCGCTTTCACATAGGTCGATGGTTTGATCCTGCGATCATGGCTCACGAAGCTTTCCATCCTCCAAAGTCAGTGAATCGGAACCAGACTTGTCTGAGAAGACATGCAGCACTGACTTGATAAAATGCATAGGCAGGAGCGCGAGTCATTATAATGGTCAGATATGCGCGCATTAACCTCGAACAAGGTAACAATTGAAGAAGAATCATCGTGCTTATTTCAGAGATCGATTAACGCCGGAAGTTCAGAAGCTTTCTAACATCAAAGGTAGCACGCACTTCCAGTATGGGTGAAACGCGAGTTTAACTCCCGCTTGGAAACGAATGTGTTCCATGTCATCCAATGATTCAAATTTATTCTCATACTTCGTCTGTTTTCATTGTTATTCCGATTCTATACTCCAACCATTTCTATCGCGTTGTCTTGTCGATAACCACCAAAAATTTATCTTGAAGTATCTTCACTTGAATGTTTTTGTCTCTTCATCAGATAATATTCTTAGTGGAATAGATGTTTACTATTTATTAACGTATTAATTGAAATTAACGTAGTTTTCAGCGGATTTAGAAGAGAAACCAGCAGCTCTTCCATGAACTTTTCTTTGCTCCTGCTTGTTGCATGCCTTCCTAATGCTTTTTCAACATCGGGTGCTCCTAAATGAATCAAGTAGTTATCTTAAGAGTGCCAAAGGCTTGTTACCCCAAACTGTCTCCCTGAATGAAAAAGTAACTGTGTTATACAAATTTCTGATAATATCGATGGATTGAATTTTTGTTAGGACGTTGATGTTTGATGTTGCAGAGAGAGTCACGGACGCATTTCTGTTGCAATTGCTACATGGCGGATTTTTTGTAGATTGGAACGTCGATCTGAACATGCTTAGAGTTGTACAGATATTAAACTAGGTTCAAAGAAGTCAGTGTGGTCGATTGACTCACGAATCTCATTGTTGGCAAACAAATAATGCGAAAAGCTGGATAGATTCATTTCCAATGATAATCAAGCATCTAGGTTTTTTGTTGCAGCATTTTTCATCGGAAAATTTGTGAACTATCTATATCAGTATTATCATCTCTAACCTCTGAAATGACTATGATATTCTCTGATATCTGACATTAGAAGAATCAGAACGAAAGAATGAATTTTTGGAAGAGTCAGAAGAGGAAAATAAAATCCCAAGTGAGTGTGACCACAAGTTTTTACTACTTTTCTCAATGCTTTTCTACTTGAGCATGAGGAATCGCGAATATAAAGAAGTACAGTTGCTCGGAAACCGTGCAAAAAATCTCGCATTACCGTTGTTTCCTATTCACTAATTACCACGAAGGAAGAACTCGGTGTTCTGCATAAGGTCAGTTATCATGGCACCAGACTATAATGAATATTGATGAGCGGTGAATTGATACTAACTGACATGTTTTGTACACTGCCGTGCCTAGATATAATATGATACTTTAACTTGTTGCGCAATGATTTGCTGTTTGGGCACATGATTTTGAGCCATTGTTCCGATCCCATGCTTCCAGCAAATCTATTACTTGATATGTCCGCAATCACCTCTTTAAACTCAAGCGGAATGTGTATGCATCACTTTTTAAACTTGATACTAAGACGTTTTTCACTATATTTATCTACATCTCTGCTACATTTAATATTTTGATTATTTTGAAAGAGTAAGAATTTGACCTTAGTGTAAGGAATTGGAATATATGAGTTCCTGATAGAATGCGAAAAAAAAAACCCTTGATTGTTGCTTATTTCTAAAGTGTCTTGCTTCAGTGTTGATTTTAAAATGATTTGATTAGGATACTGTCATCAAATTTAGTCTTGTTTCTGATTCTCAATGTCTGCCACTACTGAGAAACAGATATGGCTAGCAAATGTCTTTATTGAATTGAAAATCAATCGGCTTCGTTCTCGCAAAGACCGAAGATGCACTTTTTCTTGCAGTCGCTACATGGTGTGCCGCTCTTGTAGATTGGAACACCGACGTTGATATGCCTAGTAATGCATAGAATTTAAATTTGCCTGATGTTATCACGGCGAATGACTCACGGTTCTCCATATTGACAAACAAATGACAAGAAACGTTGGTTAGATGAGAGGCAAACGGTGTAGCCACATCCTAATCTCGTCGTTGCAGCATTAGCCATCTGAAAATCTATCTCAAAAAACTCTTCTAAATGTTATTTTTCATTGGAGATGAATAACTTTATCTTTGTTTCTTAAGTCTAAAAGGAAATCAAACGGCGCCAGATAAAGTCGTTCAACCTGCAAAGCATCCGTGATTAATTGTGGCCAGACATAATATTGTCAATACCCTCTCAGTTTAAAAAATTCTAACAAGCATCGTCACCTGAAGAAATGGGATCATATCCCCATCGGCAGGTGTTGGCGTAAGATCAGCAGCAAGAGGTGCGCCGCTCACTGATGCGCTCCACCATTCTCTGATGAACTAAATAACACTAGCAGCATGACTCTTCCAAGTGCATTTCAGTCAACTAATCATTATTTACTTCATGGCTCTACAAATGTGATAAGGACCACAGGATAGTGGAGAATGGGTTGTTATGGTTGTTGCATTGTATCTAATTCCACATTCAACATTATATCACTATTCTCGCTGTTTTGACATAAACTCAATGCTAAAAAGAATTTTCTTGCTGAAGTAAAGAAGGGGAAGCGAGGACTGTAACTCACTTCATGCACAATGTCGGAGACGTAATGGGAAAGGTCCCAGTCTATAAAGGTCCCCGGTAGATCTAAAGTAGCATTGTTGCTGCCGACGAAGTTGAAATTATGATTAAAATCTTTGCGACACAATTTGGAAATGTTCTTAGCAATTTCCTCTAATCCGCAGTCGTATTTCTAAAGAATAAGTGTGAAAAGCAAAACGTTTCATTGAGAAACAGCAAATTCATCTATTTTCACCAGTAGGCTCATGTTGGTGGCAGTGGGAAACCTTACGCTGGTACGTCCGTTCTGCTGAGTTCCACTTGCAAGAACAGTTCTGAACTTGAATGTTTCGACAAAGACAACTATTCGATGATGACAGTCTTCTCAACGTATGTGCGATAGCATAACAACATACCTCAGATAGTTGTGTTCGTGAAAAATTCTCGCTCTCGTTATTTCGTGAAAAAGATCGAAATTCTGATTGGGACAATTTATTTCTGCAAAACAGAGAGATACACTATATGAAGATAACAGGCTTCAAGCTGATAAAAATCATTTAATTGAAAACCTGAGTAACGAAACACTTCCGAATGGATGACTGTACATTCCTGAAAAATTTCTACGAATTTTTTAACTCAATGCCTAAAGACATAGCGTTATCTGATTACTACCAAACGTACCAAAAGTAGGAGAGAAATAACGACACTAGTGATTGGTGCCATGGAGTGAATGAATTCAGATTGAACTGGCGGCTTTTATTCCGAATTTCACTGTTTTTTTAACACCATTTCATGCTGCATTGTCAACAAGCCTTGTTTAGAGCACGTAGTATATTGTAGAATTTAAATTGCTCCAATATTCCTATTTGTTCATTATTGTATTATTATTATTATAATTATTATTATCGATTTCCCTCCTATGAACAATACCTTTGTAAATATCACGTCCTTATTACTGTTCATCAATCAGGCATTTCACACCAATTAGTGCGTGGTCGTTTGAGGATCACTGAAATAATAGAAATCGTATAGAGTTGAAGGTAATTTTCCAATTAATGAAAATCTCAACGAGTTAAGTAGTTTCACTTGCAAACTTGAGCATCTGCATTCGTTGTCATGTCGTCGCCTGAACAATTTGTTTTCCTATATTAGCCGTGAGATAGAGGCAAGCTCCAGTTGTCTCAACAACCAATAGTGAGCTTTGTGGACAGGACTGGAGTACAGTGCATCTATGTCTCTTTGGAGACGTTCATTCCTTAGGTGACCAATTTCTGGATGACAATTTCATGGATAATTTCGTTTTTTACATCATCCGTAAGCGGTCGGTTAGTTTTCTTTCCTACTTCTGCTTTTTATCTCGGGCTAACATCATCTCCGAGTCAACAATTACGAAGCCCGGCCAAAGATCCATTGCCGAAATCCATTCCATGGAAACGACATCGTGAAGACCTGAAAAAGCCTTTGCAAGGTTACGTCAAGAAACCAGGGTATATCATATGCAAACCAGCAATATAACATTTGGAATATGTGATGGGGCCCGCCCATCTTGTGAAGGCGGACCATCTAAGCATCTAAGTAAGTAAGTATCTAAGTAATTTGATGGATGCACGAATACTCTGCATTTCATGACTGTTTACCAACGAGTACTTTTTTTATGCCTTTTTGGTTAGATTATTTGAGCGGAACTCTCTAAGTGACTAAGAAAACATAAGGATTTTTGTACGCTCCTTTTTGTTGCGGAAACAAAGCGATCAATTCCGCTTCATAAAAAATTCACCATATAAGCCGAATTACCTCGCGGAGTCCATGGTAACGTAACTTTTTTTCTAGACAGAAAGTGACTTCTGGAGGCTGTTGTCAGTTTTTTTTCTAAGCATGAAAAATTGAAACTTATGTACCATTGAGAAATATGTTGCTTTCCCTTGCCTGTTCATTGTTTCTTCAACATCTTTTGAATTTCAAGTAATATTACTAGAACAGTGAAAGGCGATAATACCTATAATGAGCCCGAGTTATGCTTGTGAATTTCAAATATTGCTGGGATGTACAAGTGTTGAATAACCCAGATTATTTACAAATGCATTTATTTTGGGTAATACTCAAACAATTGTGTTAATGCAAAGAGAGTTGCAGGGACAAGCTTCTTCTTCTTGCATTCATTACTTGATGTGTCATCCGTTTAGACCAAATCGCGAGCAATGACTTGCCTAGAGTTGCACAGAATCCAGGCTACCGTCTAGAAGTCAATATGCATGACTTGCGCGTTCTCATATTGACAAAAATGACGAGAAGGATGGAGTTGAGTTATCACAAAAGCTGACTAAACATGCGACGTGTCAGTGATTGATTGTACCCGATCACAACGCCGTCTACTGCTTTTCGTATTGAGACATTTCTGCAGAGGCACCATCAGCTAAAGTATAGGGAATTTTAGGCTGTCGTTATAATTGGCGTAATGTTGACGAGAGGTGTGTGATTTATTCCCGTGCTCCACTATCTCTCGAAGAAATTCAAAGCACGATAGCGATACACCTGTAACCAGTTTCATTCAATTTCAACATTTGAGATTTGTTTGTCCTTATGATTCGAAAACACGGCAAGAGTATTTATTAAGTAATCTTGAGTGATATGCAAAACGTGAGCCTCGAGCAGCAGCATTGTTTTGCCATTTCTGTTGACGTGCTAATTACGGTACTACCAACGCTCCTATTCTGCTACCAGTCTTTTTGCGATGCAAAGTAGCAATCTGTGAGAGAGCAACCATCGACGGTTCACCTGGTAAGCACATTTTGGCATCACTGGCAGCTATTGGACATATGTAATCGACTAGAATATTTATTTAACAGCATTTTCAACAGTGATATGATGTTGTCGTTACATATTAGTGTTATATGCAATGCAAAGCTAGCACACTCCGTGACGAAGGTGAAACTCGAATCCAAGTGCCGCCCAAAGCTCAAACTTTGCACATCACTTAACACTAATGAATATGTAATTACAACATCATACCACTGCTAAGAAGCGGCTGACGAAAAATTCTTTTCCATTATACATGTCCAGTAACTGCCATCGTGACTGAGTTCAATACCAATGTGTGCTTGCTATTTAAACGTTGACGGTTAGTCGTTGACAAATTGATACCTTGTATCGCGTAGTGATAGCAGAACAGAAACCGCGATTGCAGTTGTCATCCCACGTACAATGAAATGGTTGAGATTCAAGTTCAACTGCCGCTCAAAGCTTGAAGTTTTGCATTATTATTTGAACTGCTAACAATGACAAAAATATTCTTAGTGATTACTACGATTGTTGTTAGGAGGGGAGTGCTTTTTATTTTGCTTCAACCCTTATGCATCCATTTTAGCATCTTTAAACGCTCCTAGTCACGACCATGTTAGGTGTCCAAAAGCGTGACAACTTAACGTGACTCTAGCATGTCCAAAACTCACACAGTTGGAGACATAGAAGAATGCCTCCTCAGTTTCGACTCTATTTTTCATTCAGATATTTCAATTCAGCAATCAGTAATTTCCTTAAGTAAAGTACTTACTTTTTAAATGCAGTACAATTACAAACATTTATTCTACCTTTCTTTTCGACTGTTTTTTGAGAACTCGCTTGAAACAAGATATAATACCTCTACTATCCACCGGTTATTTCATTGACCCGCTCAAAACGACATAATCTGATAAGGATTTAACATGTTTAAGCTGTTACGTCAAATGGCATGCAAGCGCTTTTTTCATCCTATGGGGACTCATCAATAGCATCCTCCCCTGTTCAGCCGTTCCCCTGAGCCTCAATAATCTTTTTTGAAGGAATCGACGCCCGTAATGGCACCTATATAGTGCTAGACGTACGTTTCGGTGTTACGACCTCATCAATAGCACGGTGCCTTTCTTTCAATCAATCCTTTGTAGGAGAGTATACTCCCTACGTATTAAGGAATCAACGACAAACATCTTACAGTTCACGCTTATATGTAGCGGTATACTCCCTTGCATGGTATTGGCTAAAACGAAGGCACCGTGGTACTGATGAGATCGTAAGATTGAAATCTACGTCTAGCAATACATATGTGCCATAGCAGACCACATGAAGGGCTTAACATATGTCATTAGATAATATACACATTTAAATTTATTTTATTCGTTCCTTTTCCTTCTCTGCAATCTTTTATCCTTTTTGAATGCAGTGCTGCTTTCTTATCTTGGAGCTGATGCTTTTGCAGAACGTGGTTATTATGCTAATGTATATAAATGCAACTACAATTCCCAAAACCAACTGTAGATTAACCTCGGCATTGAATAAATAGCTCCGTAATTAGCTTTTGTACAACAAACACGAGGTTGCTATTACACTTTCGATCTGTACAGAATAGAACAATAGAGTTCGTATCAGTGGCTAACGTTTTGACAGTTTCGCCTACGTCGGAGCCTGAAAAAGCCAAATTGATGCGCAATCCACATAGATGAACACTTTTCACAGTCAAATAGATTGAAACCTCAATAAAATCATAGAAGTTTAGAAGTATAGTAATTAACTAGTCTACTAGTCAATATGTTCGGCAGCCGCACTGATTATTACATGGGCGAAACATGTGTTTGTCTCGGATTCACAGAATTCGATCGAAGTGATAATGCAGCGAAGTCGTGCGTGATGACAAGGCATTTATCTCTCCGGTTCATATTGGAGTATCTGCTATAAACCCAAAACTCTCCGTTTCTTCGTTCCTGTGAGGAGAGGGGGGGGGGGGGGGCTTGGGTATTCCTACTTCCAAGTTCACCTCTTTGAACATCTGTGCCCTATGCGTACCTAAAAAAGTTTTCAAATCAGTTATATCTCCGTTGTTTAGGTGATATCGAGGTAATTTCTGCAATCAGAGAACCATCCATTCCGATTTGATCTCCATTTCATCTTGCGTGCTTCATGGAACGGGTCTTCGTTCAATTGATACGTAATCCAATATTCTTCGCGCTTCGTTCAATTCCTCTAACATCGTCTCTGCTTGATTGATACTTTTCGAAAAGATGACGTTATCGCCCGTGAAGCGAAGATTTGACAAGATTTTTCCATCGACACGAATGCCCTTCTCCTTTCAAACAAGTGACTTCATTACCCCACTGCAGCGCGATGGCGAACAGCTCTGGCGATGTCGTATCGCACCTGTCGAAACGGTTTACCAATGGGTATGGCCATAAGTCAATGAACAACCTGTATTTACTTGATGCAGTTTGATAGCAGTCTAACAATGTTCTTATATAAGACGGATCCACTCCTTGATTGACGAACACTCATAGGACTGCATTCGTTTCGACGCTATCAAACGCATTTTCATAAACGACAAATGTTGAGATTAAGTTCATGTGATATTTCCGACGAGCTTCAATGACCCGTGATATGGTCTGAATGTGGTTCATACAAGAAAGTCCTTAACGGAATCCTGCTTATTCAAACGGCTGAGCCTAATCTAAAGCTCTTAATATGCGCAAAAGTATAATCTTGGTAAAAAGCTAATGGTTTCTGCGGTCGTCCAACGAACATGAATAAAGTGGAATAAAGAAATAACTGTGCATAAATTTATGCAGGGCTAGTCCAACTTTTTATTGTAGACAAAAGTAGAGCTCTCGTAGTTCACCAAAATTGCTGTACAACACAGGATGGCTCAATCATTGGATATCTAAGATCTACTTGCCACGATTGCTATGCGAAAAGCAAAAAATGTCATGGAAAGCATTTTTCATTGTTTGGGCCAATATTCACTCGTAATCAGAGTAGTGCGTGAAGTTGATGATTCCACTCATCGCTATTTCGCTAATGGGCTTCATTTTGCGGATGACAAATCGAAAGCATCGTCGACGCTGCAAAATTCCCGGCTGTTTAGTATATTCATTGCAGCAGCTAAAGAACTGAACACAGTTTCGCGTTGGAGCACTTCCTCGCTCTATCAGTTCCGTGCTGTTTTAGTCTGAGCAGCAGGCAATTTGTCAGAACTTTATCCGTGTTCATTCGATGTAATACTGTACTAACTTAGCAAATTTTGGTCAATGCCAAACAACTTCCGTTGTCGGCAACTTTGAATTAGGAGTTGTGAGAGTGTTTGAAGTCGCTTTGAAACTCAATTCATATGTTTGTCGCAACAAAATTTGAAACAGCGCATATCGTTACTTTATCAATGCCAAAATGATAGTCATCTCAGTACTGATTTTTAGTCCCTTTGCTAATCATTGAGGTGTTTGACAGTTTTAGCAAGTAGGTATAGCTAGCAGATAGTAAGACGACAATGAGAGTTTCAATAGAAAATATTATACGCGATGAGAAAAAAAACATCTACATTTACTTGATCTTCTTGCTTCACTTCATAAATAACGGTGTCATGATATTATACCTATCTGAAGAAGGATGCTGAGTAATATGCAAAACTTTGAACCTCACAGGAAGATAAACCCGTATTTCACCTTTACAGGGTGCCGCGCTGCGCTATAGATTTTCTTGCCCGGTTATCTCTCTTTCTGCGTTAATAAGGTTTGAACGTTGAAAATTTGACTCTTTACGATGCCCATGATTCTTACAGTACAAACATTCAATTCAGACTTTTGCGGAAAGTTGGTACGCATTGATACATCTTGTAATCGAACTAATCTAACAGATGAATATGTCTTTTCCAAAATCGATGGCCGAATTCTTGACGAAATTTACCTTTTCAGAACCTGAACATACTTCTAAACGTTATTCGTGTAAATATGCAAATTACTGACAGTATAAATGATGTTTAATGGTATTTATAGACGTCATTTTCTTATTCTATCTGTGTAATGGCTGCAAACTATACTACTGATTTAACTTTCTCTTGCAAACATCTGGTAAGATCGATTTGAGATTTTCGGAATGCTTGTCTTACAGTAAGTAGCCAACACGTTCATTCAGCACTTTAGTTTTTGAAGTCCTCTGCATTTCACCCAGACAAGGGTTCTCTGCAAACATCGCAGGATCTTACTTATGAGCAAACTGCGCACAACTACAATCAGTAGGATTCAAAAGTGTTCGCTAGTAGTTAACAGTAGAACTAATTCTTCAGTTCACGAAATCGCTTTTGCAGAATAGAATCACAGTGACAGTAATTTAAGCAATAACTTTTATGGCCTCTTCACAATGTGAAAAATTCCTGATAAAGCATTTGTTTACTCTTCAAGTGCTATTAAAGTAGTGATCGATGTGTGTGCTGAACAGTACATTCATTGTCGAGCAAGAATTTTCCGATTACGAACATAAAGAAGTATACCAGAGCCTATTCTACAGCTCCATAGAAGTCTCACTTCTAGAGTCAACTAAACGCAGTATTTCGTTCTATCTGGAGCCAATTGAGCTTAGTCGATCTCCACAGTCGTTCTTTCCCATTGTGGTGTTCGCAGTTCTTTCGTTGGAGTCAAGTTTTATACGATGGTGCACCGCTCATATGAGCAGCAGTATGAGTTATCAGCAGACTGTTTTATGAATGAGCTTACACAAGACGGTTATAAACCTTTATTATAGCGACCATTTCGACTGTTTGACTCCATCAGAGCCACAATGATGGAAAGAATGTGCACCTTAATTATTCCTCTTGCGATGTTGATATTCACAACTATCACGTTCCCATGATTCAGTCAGAGTGATGCACCGCGTTCATCAAATAGTGCCAAGCGTTGCCCTTTCATACTGGACTTCAACCGCCATAAAGTCGCTTGACACTTACCAAACAGCATTGCAGATGAAATCACGCAGCAGACTATTCTTAGAAGTGCTAGGGGACGGCTATAGAAATCGGCGCGCAGAGCAAAATATGCGATTTCAGCTATTTGATTGAAGTTTTTTTTACCGTTTTGGGAAAATTTTTGGAATTCTCGTATTACTTTGATGGAAAACGAATTGCTCTTTGCTTATATGATTTTGCTTTAGATATATGCGTTTTGTATAGAGAAAAGCGCTGATTTATTAAGGATTTACTGTGAATTTGACAACTGATCAACTGTATTGAATTGTATGGAGGATACCACGATAAAAAAAAACTCTAGTTTTGATTAACCATAGCTTTATACAAGATCCAAGAACCGTAATAGTGAATAAAATTAAAAACAATGGGTAATTTACAACAAAAATGATAATGCGCTGTATTCGATACTAATTCATGGATTGCTTTCACTATAACTATGTTTATATCAATCATTAGTTTATTTCCAATTACTCAGATTTGACGTACGTGAGAAGAATGAGTACTCGTATAGTGGAAGTATCCTAAAAGTAGAGGAACAGTTGGGTTCTAAGAGAACCAGAAAGTAATGCATATTTGCCGTTTAGTCATTGTATCAACATGCCAACCTTTGTTCACTATTTACGTGTACACATCTGTTCTTTTCAAGCATGAAAGGCCTAATTTTTGAAGAATTCGTTGGATTGACAATTGCATCAAGCTCAATAATGAATATGTTGGAGTCACTTTTGCAACATTAGTCAGTGATATTGTAAGAGATGGTATAGTAAATGTGCCTTCTATAATGCAATACTGTATTGTTTAGGATTGCAGGCATTTTGAAGTTATTGACAATGACTGCAAATCAAATTCTGGAAATACCCTGTCTATAATATTGTGAAAAGTTGTTGTGACTGTATATGCGAGAGACCAGCTTTTCTGCATAAGGTGGTGAATTTGCTGGCCGCATATGTTGTATGAAAATTATGCTGGAATAAATAATTCTAGAGCATTTGAACATCAGCAAAACATAAAATTTGCAAACACTTTGACCTCGCCAAGTCTCCCCACCAGATATTTAGATCAAACACATGGACGAAGTAGATCAAATTATGAATTACTCTCAGGCGCGAAGGGGACACATTTTATCGGTCTCAATGATCGCCAGCGGTTTCACTATCTAACTGTTACAGTCGTTAGCATTTTCAAAGTTTGGTGTTCTAGCTTCCAATTCCCAATTTTGGCTTGCTTTCAATGTAAGTTTATTGTTGCTTAACAATACAACTTTGAGTGCTGTTGCATTTTTTGAGACTCTCTCTTTTAGCGTCGTTATGTCATTTCGACAACAAGAGTGGGAAGCTAGTACGGTCATATCGTCTGGAGAAGAAGACTGGCAAACATGTTTAATTAGCTTGGCAGTAAGCGCCGATGACGACACTGGTTGGTGAGGAATCAAATGCGATCATGGAAAGAAACTTGACCACTCCAGATGGTGGTGCTGAGAATGTGGTTTGACCGACGGCACAGACGAAGCACAGCAAGCAAATTTAAATATACTACTATACTGCCCCTACTGCTCCTGTAATGGTTGCATGGACCACGAAGTACGAACACCCCACGTTGCTACCATTTAATGAAAGCTCGGCAGGTGTCCAAGGCGACGTCGTGCTCGACTGCCGTGAACCAATTTTCTTATACGAGCTGTCCATGCGAGGTATTTGGCAGCTGATTGTGCAACAGGCCCAATATCTACGGCAAGCAGATAGACCCTCGCTGGGAAAACACGGACATTGAGAAGATGAAGCGTTTTTTAGCTCTATGCATGCAGATGACCAATAACGTTTGCTTATTTCAAGACGAAGGTGTGTGGCACTTACCTACCATCAGAATGGCTTTTCAGCCGACAACATTCCGCGTTTTAGAGACAACAAAAAAGCGTGGTCGTTGCACTGAATGTTACCGAAAGATAGCAGAGGAAGAAATTTTGCAAGTGCTTTACAAAAAACTAAGCCAGTACACACAAGGTGGTGTCTGTGTAAAAAGTTTTTCTGTTTGGGATGTTTTGGTTCCATTCATGCAAGATGTGATCGCATGCGTTCTAGGCCAATGGAATAAGATTTGTATCGTGTATTTTACATTATCATGATGTACATATTCTCTAGGTGACAATGATTTGATTTTCGCAAATGCGCCAATTGATGATTGTAAAACATATGATTTTTCAGGCAATAAGGGTTAGGGTAAACTGTTGACCGTACTATTTTACCGGGTTAATTTTTGATGTTAGATGTTGATTTTATGAGTTGTTGATTGTTGATTAGATATTTTGAGTAAAAGGCTTGGAACATCGGCGATATGCAAACTACTGATCAGAGATATGTGCCTCCAAAGTAGTTTTCACCGCAGTGATAAACGTGGCTTCTCGTACATTTACTCCAGCTATATAATACAACTACCTCCACATAGACCTCTATCAGAGGCGATTAGCTGTAAGAGATGTGCTCCTAAGCTACGTTCTTGCAAGACTAGGAACATATTTTCACGTTTGCAGCGTTACATAGCAACCTTTTGAAACATCAGTTTTATCATCAGATTTCTAAAGATTAGGGATAGTTAAGAAGCTCTAAAACTTTGATGAAGAGCCATATAGCGGCCCCAGCCTAGCAAATAACGAAAAACTAAGTGTGAAATATAATTTTATTTTCGCGATTACAACGTAATAAAAAACTTTTTCTGAAACTAATAGGTTTTGGAATCGCAGAGATTTAAGCTTTCGGAATTATTACCAAACATCTGAAAAACGTTCCTGCAGTAAGAAAGGCCTTCAAACCATTGTGTACCTAAGCTGGTACACGTCGTCCCTCAGAGGTTAATCTCGTGTAGTAGCAGGTATACAAGTGGCGGTTGAGATTCGTTGACTTAGCAATATTGTGTTGAAATTGCAAGGACATTGCTGCTCGATACTGTTTTCTGTTCAGCAGGTACCGTGAAAACAACAAGGAACTGCTCCGACGCGAAACTGCTTCAACGTTGAATTGTTGCGTACGAATCGCTTATTCAGCCCTCTTGACGTTCATGAAATGCAATTTGCTATCTGAAGTACACAAATAGAATCAAATGCTCCGAGTAGAAAACTTCTTGCTAACGTCCTAAAATTCAAACAAATTTTTCAATCCTCTACTACAAGTGCAATATTACTCAAATAGAGGCATAAATGCTTCCCATTACAGTTCCTTACCAGCAGAAGTCTGACTAAAGGCTTTTCAGAATAACATGCTTACTCCAATTTTCTCAAAATAATATTTCTTCGAATTGGTTAGTATTTTTGCTTTTAATGGTGAGAATTTTGGAATGTTTGTAAAGATGTGTTTATGAGAGCGAACACTACGCTAATCGTCTATGACGGTGAAGTCACAAAATAAGACTGTCAAGGTTTGCCGTTTCTATATAGCAAACAGCGTTCAGTTCCGATTTTAATGAACCACAGGACGGGTTGCCCATTTTTCCTTTGTTGATCAACTTATATGAGCTTGCCATAAATCCTTATCATGGATAATATCTCAGCGATCCCGCCTTTATGGAGGCCACGACGATTTGATCACAGTGTAAACACTGAATGTTGTTTCCTGCAGTGTTGTTCTTCACAGCCGTAACAAACAGATGACTAAGTGGGATGAAGCACTAAACGAATAAAGTAGCAGCTGTAGCGCTGCCTCTTCATGGTGAACTTCATCCATGCTGAAGTAAATTGACACCTGAAGCCTATTATTGTTAGCTTGAGTGTTTTCCGCTCAGCAGCTCCGCAGCTCAGCTAGAACAATGACGATTTGCTACAATGTGGAACTGCAGCTATATAAAGATACAGGAATGTTGAAATATTTCCACACGAAGGACCTATAACACGAAACTGCTACAACTCGGAATGGCTTTTCAACTCCCCTTGCCAATCATGGAAATTTCTTAACAGTCAGTGATCATGTACAGCTGACGGTGCTCATAACTTGTAAATCGTGTTACAGACAGAACACAATTACTACTTTCCGAGTCGGATAACTCTCGCTGGCATGCTGAAAGTAAGATGAACTTCCTTCCTCTAGATACAAGTCCAATGTTACTCACGCCAAAACGCAAAAGTAATCCATCGCAGGAGCTATCGCGAAATTCCTAAATGAAAGTGAAAGTTTATCTTTACCAGTACATCCAAGTCGCACTGAATGATACTTCTGTAAATTTACCGATGAGTTCTTCTACTTTTTAATCGCTAAACTGCCAAAGTACTAATAGCGCTCACTGATGTTAGTGAGCACCATCTCGATCGTTCAAGCAACTGAAACCACAATATGAATTCAGTGGGTGTTCTGTGCTGTATTATTATATAATAAACAAGAGTGGCCCTTAGCCAAGTGGCTTATAAAACTCGACGTGAGGCTCTTTCCTCCTTCCCCCTTCCCCCCCCCCCC
This sequence comes from Parelaphostrongylus tenuis, assembly GCA_019055375.1. NCBI lineage: Eukaryota > Metazoa > Nematoda > Chromadorea > Rhabditida > Metastrongylidae > Parelaphostrongylus > Parelaphostrongylus tenuis. Next base: position 18,356 of record JAHQIW010003722.1, read on the forward strand.
CTGCTCTCCCCTCTTTCTCAACATTCTGTCCAAATCGATAACAAACATCCTACAGAACGGAACACCCCAGCCTGGCTCATCGCAAATGTATAGGCAGACGTGTTTGATCAATATTCTACGACTATCGTGAAGAAGATTAGATCCCTGACAAAGCGAAGGGCAGACCGCACAGTTAAAAGGTTGTAACATGTAATAAATAGAGTGATAAATTGAGAACTAGTAAAAGTATTTACTCTAAGGCGGCAGTGTGAGAAAAATCCCTCAATAATGTGAAAAATTCTGCCTCAACTGTAAAAATATTGAATAGAACACTTTTTTTGGCCAGCAGACAGATCAGCTCAGATAGTAGCACTTTGATGCCTCTTTCTCCTAGAATCCAGAGAGTACTTAATATTTGACAACTAGAAAATCTGTGAACGTCTATCACCTGATTCATTTTCGGATGGAAAACCTCGGATACGAAACTAGTGGAGTTGAATTTATATTATGCGGAAACTTACTAGGATACCTGGACGGTCCGTCTTCACGAACTGTGCGTACTCCAGTACATTTTCCATTCGTTTCGTCATGTCGCGATTGTCGTTCAGGGCGCTGGTTTCATTCGAGCATAGCCACTGGTACGACTTTCATGCTGTGATCGGTAGAATATAGGCAGGTACGAATACAGCTGATGGGAAGATAGACATTAATACAGCTGATCAATTCTCACGAATACATCCGCCTAACGTACAAGTGTTGTCGTCGGGGACGGGTGTATTCTCGTGACGTCCACTCTACAGTTAGTTTCGTCCATCTGTCGTCTGATCTTATCACTACATAAGTGGCCTATCTGTGCATCGTTATCGATGTAAATTCTTCTGAGTCACGAAGACGACATTAATTCCTGAGATGTGAGCTACGCAAGCCGGCTATATGTTGTGAGTGGCGACTGATTTTCAAGAGGCATCATTCAAGCGCTCTGTGAGTTGTTTGTAGTAGTCTTGACGTGCCCGAAGTATCAGCCCACGTCTCCGCTGCATAACAGAGTGCTGGGACGACTGTTGAATCAAAAAGATTAGCGCGTAATTTGTAGTCGTTATTTGGTCGGTGGCTTCTTTGAGAGGCCCGAAAACTGCCCACGTTGCTTTCCTTCTTCTGTCACGTTCCTCTTTCATGTTGTTTTCCATATTTAGTGTACGACCAAGGAGCACGTACGTGGAGGTCTCCGTAATCAATGATCCATCCAGTCTAATATTTTCATCATTGCACCATGGTTTTTCATAAACTGAGTCCTCATGCGATTTATGGGTAGTCCGAACTTCCTCCCCGTTTCGTTAAGCTCCTCGAGCATCGTCTCTGCTTCAGTAGTGCTATTCGAGAACAAGATAGTGTCATTCGCAAAACGAAGATTGATAGGAATTTTCCCCCGGTACGTATGCCCTTCTCGTAAAAATCAAGTAACTTCATTATCTACTGCAGTGCGGCGGTGAACAGCATTGGCGATGTCTTATCGCCTTGTCGAACATTTTTACTAAGGGGAGGGTCGTAAATCGATGGAGAAGGTTTTTTTTTTGTGGTACAATTCCGATAGCAGTCTGATAAAGTTCTTATGTAGGACGAATTCACTCCTTGATCAAAAGCGCTGATAGGACTGCGTTCGTTTCGACGCTGTCTTATGTTTTCTCATAGTCGTCGGATTAAGGACAAGTAGTAATCCCGACAAACTTCTATGACCCCCGACATGGCTTGGATGTGGTCCATGCAGCAGAATCCCTGTTGAAATCTGCTTGCCCAACTGCATGTGCCTCATCCAATGTTCTTGATATGCACAGAAGGATGATCTTTGTGAAAAGCTTGTGAAGTATGCCTAACAAGCAGATTGGAAAATTGTTGCGAAGATCCCTTCGGTCATCCTTCTTTTTCCTTTCGAAGATAAGATGGCATAAGTGCCGCGAGAAGTACATGCAAATTATGGCCTCTGGCTCACAGCAAATCAGAAGAGATGTTATCGGGTTCTGGAACCATGCCTTTTTTCATGCTTTTTATCGCGACTCGAGCATTAAAGAGAAGAATTCCAGGGGGCTTCAGTGGAAATTCCGGAATTGACACGGGGGTGGTGGAACGGAAAAGATTGGTGTAGTATTTTTCCGTGATCAAATCCATATCATGGCGGGAGTTTTCATCATTCCATCTTCGTTCATCAACGCTGACAGGGAATACTCTTATCACACAAGTTCCGACGGCACTTCATTAGACCAGATCTTTCTTGTGTTGCTTCTAACAGTTTCTTCTGTCGAAACCGATGTAGATCTTCCTGCAAAGCTCTTCTGTGGCTCGTATTTAATATCAACAAAGCTATATATGTTGCCTTGAGATTGAGCTTCGGCTTTCTTTGCTTTTCGAGCAACTCCTTCGAGGTGGAGAAAATGCAATCGGCTCTTCTGGTTTGAGCAAAGTCTGCGCATCTTTTTAGTCCTTCGACAAGCAGCTCGTAGTCTCCGATCGGGTCATCCTTATTTTGCATCATGGTTGGATAAGATTTCGTTTAGAATATTCTTGTCGTAGACGTTTTGACGACTTCTCGATCGATGACATGAATTTTTCCATCTTACAGTTGAATCGTGTCTTTACTCGAAGGGAGTGGTGATGTACTCAGTACAGAATGATGGTACTACGGTTGTGTAGAGCGAGCACCATCTTTGGTTGTTAAGTATGTGGTCTCTTTCCGCGCCATGCCGTTAGGCTACTCGCATTCCCAGCGGCAGTGTTCTTTTCTCTGGAAAAGTGAATTGAGAGACGTGCCGCACACAGGAATTCAGCGAGACAATTTTCCATTTTCGTTTGATTATTAAATTCACAGACCAACGTAGCGTCCATATCAATTTAGGGCGCGAAGCAGTGGATTATACATAACTTCCACGTTCTCATAACAAAAAGACGTGGATAGTGTAATACTAACTGTAATTCGCTACTTCATCCTCGAACACTTTTGCAATCAGTCAACGAGCGCCTCGGTGGCATCTGAGCTCGGCTTATTCTAAGATTGCAAGGAAAGTCGAAGAATGCATCTTTTTTGTGTTTTCATTGATCTGAGAGTTTCGCGAGACTCTTTATTCGTGAATTTGACAGCGAAAGTGTCCATCTTTATCAAATGAGAATGTAGATAAGCTTCTGTATCGTAACAAAAAAGAACGGGATGTTCTTGATAACTAGTTTTTTAGTCATGCATGTGGTGTGCTATTCGGCAGCTTATAGAGCCCGATGCACGTGTTTCGACCCTGACAGTCTTATTAGTCGGTCGGTACCTTTTGTCTTTAGCCAACCCCTTGGGGAGCCCAAAACTTCATTGAGAGTGGGCGACGACGAACATCACATACGATCCATTAATGGAAATTTACACTGAATGGAAGGTGTCGTACACTAGATTGCTCGTAAAATGTTTGTCGTCGCTAACTCTTAGTAAGGGGCTGTGTTTTCCGAGAGGATTAATTCAAAAAATGATTGCCAGTAATATCAAAAGATGAGCGCGGTGTAAAAAAAACACTTTATACGAAAGGAAGGATTTTTGATGGAAAGGCTCCTTGCTCAACAACTCACTTTGAAAACGGAAGTGCTTGAACAGGAGAACGAGCCAGCATGGAACTGCCTATCTATTTCCTTTGAGCAATTGTGCGGCGCCACTGGTGCTTTCAATATGTATCCTCCTTTGCAGACAAAAATTCCCGACGTCATGGGTTAAGAAAAGTTGTCACGAAGGAGTTGGAAATGAATGGAACATAGCTTCATTAACGATTTGGCTAGGGAATTTGTCGATGCAAGCAAGATGGATAAGGTACTACGTCATTGGCTTAACTGATACGAGAAGACGCCAATTTTTCACGCTGTTTATGGCAGTGTGAGAGGAACTAATTTTTAGGACATACGATAGCAGATGTGTCCGGTGACGCTGGCCATTCTCGTCAAATCAAATTTTGACCGTGAACATCGATTCATTTGAACAACTAACAGCCTGGATAAGACGACTGAGCTTGAAACTATTTAGCACTTTTAGCACCTCATTTGAACCGTCATCACGGTGTTTTTTTCCCTACTGTGCGGATCTCAGTAATTCTCACAAGCAATTCGTTGTTCGTTTTTTTCTTGAACGGCGTAGAATACTGGTCGAGCAAGTATTCTTGCAATTTCGAGAATGTCCTTGCTGTGCGTTCCATAGGAAGTTGTTGTTGACTGTCGGAGAGAAGTGGAGCCCGGACCCGCGCGCGCCGTGACTAACATCATAGCCAGTCGGCCACATTGCCTCAAGGATGAAGCGGTGTAGATCAATACCGACTCTGACCACTTTCGTTGCTTAAGCACCAACATCAAGAAGACGACAGGCTTTATTGTCAGGAACGAGTTGAGCGACACCTGTGCGGACAGGATAAGACCGAAACACCTGAAGAACCTACGCCAGTACTCATCAACACTCTGGCTGTCCTTTTCACGCGCTACCTTTCAGAATGCAAGGTTCTCAGTCAATGGAAAACCAGCAAGATCGCGTTGCGTTTAAAAACGGGATCTTTACGACATAGGCAGTTATCGCCCAACCTGCTTGCTGCCCGTCGACTATAAGATTTCACTCGAGTCATCCTAAACAGGATTGACACAGCACTGAAGACGGAGAGCCATGCGAACAAGCATGGTTTCCAAAGGATTCAGTGCCATAGATCACATCCATTGGATCACAAGACATGTTGGAGTGCCGCGTAGTCCGAAAGACCGCTCTGTCTCACTTTCCGTTCAAAAAATCCTTCGATTCAGTGAAAACAGAAGAAGCGGATATAGAGGCTTCCGACATCCAAAGTCCCTTTCTGCTGCGTATCGATCCATCATGAGTTACTGAATATTTCACAAATGAATTATCGCTATTTTATTGTGGTATTGATATCGGCATAAGAAGAGAGGTTTGGTAAGACGATACAATCTTTCCAAAATCGTTCACTGCAGCCCTCCAAAAGGTATAGCTAACATAAAAAATGGGACGATATGGAAGTGAAATCGGCGGCCAATAATCAAGCCATCTCTGCTTCGCTGATGTTGTTGCCCTTATAACACCAATCATCAGCCAGACGGAGCGAATGTTGGCTGATTTCGACAAGCCTCTGGAACGATTGGTTTCTGAGTAAAATAAACGAAAACGATGTTCATGAGAAACGGATAAGTCTCGAATGCCCTATTCACGCTCAATGATGCATAGATCTTCGAATGCTCTAATCACGTCTATCTATTTCGTAAAGTTAACATGAAGAACGATCTAGCTTTAGAATTGAGCAGGAGTAAACGAGCGGCTTGGAGAGCATCTAAGAGCGTTGAGGATGTAGTGAAAAAACTCGACGGTAATATTTTTTCCTAAAATATGCAGCAGAAACCAGATTGCAAGTAATAGGAAGAAAGACCACGTAAACAGAATGGAAAATCACTCGGCTTTATTGATTGCTTAGGCGAGATGTTAGGAGTATCTCGTATCTCACGAATGAGAGAAGGTGATCCAAAGGTCTGATCTACGTCATCGATCGAAAGTCCACGATGCCGTCCTGCTCGCTGGCTATCAAAAATAAGGTGAGCCAGACACGTTATGCGCTCTGACGACAACCGATGAATGAGAGCCGTTATCGACCGGATTATTTGGGGTCTCAGGCGCTGCACAGGCACACACACATAGTTTCATTGGAAACCGACAACGCATCAAAGTCGATATTGTACATATATTCAATGCATTGTGAAATTCATTTTTTATTAATGACTTCAACTTTTACAAATTACTACCTTCAGAATCTTCATTCGATTCGCAATGATTTTCATTGCTATGCCAAAACTTTTGACACTTTTCTACACGATCCGTCTTCACAGTTTTTTTCAGTGTATAAATCCCACTACATCTAGCATTAAATCGTTTTTCATTCTTCTTTGAACGTCGTAGAATACTGATGAGAACGTCTCCTTGCAAATCAGGAATAGCCTGACTGGGGCGTCTCATAGGCGTTCGTTATTGACTGCCGGAGGTCAAAAACATCACCCGAATTGACCCTGAACAAACTGTTCAAAAACGAAACAGATTGATTGCTGAAATCTCCGCTTTTTTGCTATTGTGTGACTACTAATAACCCACTGATAATCCACTTATAACCCACGTCAGGCATAAACGAATACAAAAACGTCCATAGGCAAAGCAAGGCTCTGCGAATTAACTCTATTAAACTCACTCAAGCTGAGGAGTCTCACACTATCGTCCGAACTAGAAAACTGAAGCGAAATCAATAGCAATATCAACTAAGGGCCTCATGAAAAAATTGTGCGATGTTTGTCTCTGTTGAGATAACGGATCTCACTGGAAGAGCTGCGCATAAAAACCAAATTTTGACTTAACAATCAGTGGTAGAGTAGCTGAATGCGAAGGAGAGTACAGCAGATACATCTGACATATTCTACGACGTTCAAAGAGAATGCAAAAACGATTTGAATACTAGTTTTAGTAGGGCCTTCTTATTGCTTTTTTTCAGCATCGAATGCTCCTAAATAAATCAAATAGTTATCATAAGAGGCCAAGGCTTGCTACCATTCCAAACTGCCTGCTGAAAGAAAAGTAACTGAGCTATACAAATTTCTGATAGTACCGATGGATGGAATTTTTGTTAGGATGTTGTATGTGATGTTGCAGACAGGGTCGCAGACGCATGTTTGTTGCAATTGCTAATTTGCAAATTTTTTGTGTAAATTGGAACATCGGTTTGTACATTCTTAGAGTTGTACAGAATTTGAGCAAGGTTCAAGGACTCAGTGTGGTCGATTGACTTACGGATCTCAATATTGGCAAACAAATAATGCGAAAAGCTGGTTTGATTCATTGCCAATGTTAATCAGGCCTCTTAGTTTCGTTGTAGCAGCATTTTTTATTGGAAAATTTTTGAACTACCTATATCAGTATTCTGATCTCTAACCTTGAAATGACTGTGATATTCTTTGGTATCTGGTATTAGAGAATCAAAGCGAAAGAATTAATTTTTAGAAGAGTCAGAAGAGGGAAATAACATTCCAAGTGAGTGTGTTCACGAGTTTTTACCACTTTCTTAATGCTTTTCTGTTTGAACATGAGGAATCGCGAGTGTGAACGAAGTACAGTTGCTCAGAAACCGTGAAAAAAGTCTCGCATTACCGTTGTATTCTATTCACTAACTACCAAGATTGAAGAATTCGGTGTTCTGCACAAGGCACCAGATTACAATGAATATTGATGAGCAGTGAATTGATACTGACTGACACGCTTTCTACACTGCCGTGCCTAGATATAATATGATAATTTAGCTTGTTGCGCAATGATTTGTTGTTTGGGCACATGATTTTGGGCCGTTGTTCGGGTCCCATGCTGCCAGCCTGTCTATTACTTGATATGTCCGCAATCATCGCTTTAACTCACGCGCAATCTGCATGCATCACTTCTTTAATTTGATACTAAAACTTTTCCACTGTATTTACCTTCACCTCTGCTACATTTATGATTTTGAAAGAGTAGAAACTTATCCTTAGCGTAAGGAATTGGCACGAAAAAAAATACCCTTGATTATTGAAATTTGAGCGTGGTCTTAGAAAAGCACTCGAAATAAAGGTATAACATGATAAAAATACCAGCCAAAAAACAGAGTGCGCAAACACTCTGTGTTAGGTGAAAATTTTGCTTGACATAGAGTGTAAAACCTTCGTCTTCGATGACTGTCCGTAAGAGAGTAGAGAGAGAACTGATTATAAAAATATCGAAAGACGACGGGTTCCTCCCGACTGACGAGTCTGTATGGACGGAACACGTGTATCGGGCTGTAAAAGAACCCTTACCAGACCACATAACAAGTTGGCTCAAATAATAATGAAAGGATACCCTTGATTGTTGCTCATTTTTAATGTTTCTTGCTTCAGTGTTGATTTTAAAATGATTTGACTAGAATAGTGCTATCAAATTTAGTCTTGTTTCTGATTCTCAATGACTGCCAGTACTGAAAAACAGACATGGCTAGCAAAAGTCTTTATTAGATTAAAAATCAATCGACTTCGTTGTCGCAAAGACCGAAGATGCACTTGTGGCAGTCGCTACATGGTATGCCGCTCTTGTAGATTGGAACATCAACGTTGATATGCCTAATAATACATAGAATTCAAAATTTGCTTAGATGTTATTACGGCGAATGACTCACGGTTCCCCATATTGGCAAACAAATGACAAGAAACGTTGGTTAGATGAGCCGCAAATGGTGTAGCCACATCCTACTCTCGTCGTTGCAGCATTAGCCATCTGGAAATCTGTTCAAAAACTCTTTTGAATGTTATCTTTTTATCAAAGATGAATAACTTTATCTTTGTTTCTCACATCTAAAACGAATAAAACGGCGCCAAATAAAGTCGTTCAAACTGCAAAGCATCCGTGATCAATTGTGACCAGACATAATGCTGTCAATACCCTTTCAATTTAAAATATTCTAACAAGCATCGTCACCTGAAGAAATGGGATCATCTTCAAATTGGCAGATGTTTGGCCGAAGATTAGCAGCAAGAGGTGCGCCGCTCACTGATGCGTACCACCATTCTTCGATGAACTAAATTACACTAGCAACATGACTCTTCCAAGTGCATTTCACTCAACTAGTCATTATTTACTTCATGGCTCTACAATGCAATAAGGTTCACAAAATTGTGGAGAGTGGGCAGTTATGGTTGTTGCATTATATCTAATTCCACATTCAACATTATATCCGCTATTCTCGCTGTTTTGACATAAACTCAATGCTAGCAAGAATTTTCTTCGCTGAAGTAAAGAAAGGATCTAAGGACTCTAACTCACTTTTTTCACATTGTCGGAGACGTAATGGGAAAGGTCCCAGTCTATAAAGGTCCTCGGTAGATCTAAAGTAGCATTGTTGCTGCCGACGAAGTTGAAATTATGATTAGAATCTTTGCGGCACAGTTTGGAAATGTTCTTAGCAATTTCCTCTAATCCGCAGTCGTATTTCTAAAGAATAAGTGTGAAAAGCAAAACGTTTCATTGAGAAACAACAAATTCATCTATTTTCACCAGTAGGCTCATGTTGGTGGCAGTGGGAAACCTTACGCTGGTACGTCCGTTCTGCTGAGTTCCACTTGCAAGAACAGTTCTGAACTTGAATGTTTCGACAAAGACAACTATTCGATGATGACAGTCTTTTCAACGTATGTGCGATAGCATAACAACATACCTCAGATAGTTGTGTTCGTGAAAAATTATCGCTCTCGTTATTTCGTGAAAAAGATCGACATTCTGCTCGGGACAATTTATTTCTGCAAAACAGAGAGATACACTATATGAAGATAACCGGCTTCTAAGCTGATTAAATCATTGGATTGAAAACCTGAGTAACGGAACACTTCCGAATGGATGACTGTAAATTCCTGAAAAATTTTCTACGAATTTCTTAACTCAATGCCAAAAGTCATGGCGTTATCTGAATACTACCAAACGCACCAAAACTAGGAGAGCAATAGCGATACTAGTGATTGGTGCCATGGAATGGAATGAATTTACGATTGAACTGGCGGCTTTTATTCCGAATTTCACTGTTTTTTAACACCATTTCGTGTTGCGTTGTCCCTTGTTTAGTGCACGTAGCATATTGTTATAATTTAATGTGCCCCAATATTCCTAGTTGTTCATAAATGTATTGCTATAATTATTATTATCGATTTCTCTTCTATCAACGATACTTTCTTAAACATCACGTCCTTATTACTGTTCATCAATCAGGCATTTCACACCAATTAGTGCGTGGTCGTTTGAGGACCACTGAAATAATGTAAATGGTATAGAACAAGAAGTAGTTTTTCGATTAATGAAAATCTTAACGAGTTAGGTAATTTCACTTGAAAACTTGAGCATCTGCATTCGATGTCATGTCGTCGCCTGAACAATTTGTTTTCCTATAATAGCCATGAGATAGAAACAAGCTCCAGTTGTCTTAGCAATCAATAGTCTACTTTGTGGACATGACTGGAGTTCAGTTCATCTATGTCTCTTTGAAGACGTTTATTCCTGAGGTGACCAACTTCTGGATGACAATTTCATCAATATTTTCGTCTTTTACATCACCCGTAAGCGGTCGATCAATTTTCTTTCCTACTTTTGCTTTTTATTTCGGCCTAACATCATCTCCGATTCAACAAGTACGAAGCTCGGCCAAAAATCCACCGCCGAAATTCATCCCATGGAAACGACATCGTGAAGGCCTGACAAAGTCCTTGCAAGGTTACGTCAGGAAACCAAGGAATATCATATGCACGACCAGCAGTATACCATATGAAATATGTGCTGGGGCCCGCACAACTTGTGAAGGCGGACCACCTAAGCATCTAAGTAAGTAAGTATCAAAGTGATTTGATGGATGCACGACTATTCTGCATTTCATGACTGTTTACCAACGAGTACTTTTTTATGCCTTTTCGGTTAGAAAATTCAAGCGGAACTCTCTAAGTGGCTAAGAAGACAAAAGCAATGCCCTCCCTTTTGTTGCCGAAGCAAAGCGATTAATTCCGCTTCATAAGAAAACTCACTAAATAAACTAAATTACCTTGCGGAGTCCGTGGTAACGTAACATTTCTTTAACAGGAAGATGAACTTCTGAAGGCTGTTTTCATTCTTTCTTATGCATAAAAATTGAAATTTATGTATCATTGTGAAATATTTTGCTTTCTCTTGCCTGTTCAACGTTTCTTCTACATCTTTTGAATGCCAAGTAATATGACTAGAATAGTCAAAGGCGAAAATATCTATCATGAGCCCGAGTTATGTTTGTGAATTGCAAATATTGCTGGGATGTACAAGTGTTGAATAACGCAGGTTATTTACAAATGCATTTATTCTTGGTAATACTCAAACAACTAAGTTGATGCAAACAGAGTTGCAGAGACAAGCTTCTCCTTCTTGCATTCGTTACTTGATCTGTCATCCGTTAAGACCAAATCGCGGGCATTGACTTACCTAAAGTTGCACAGAATCCAGGGTACGTCTAGAAGTTAATATGCATGACTTGCGAATTCTCATATTGACAGAAATGGCGAGAAGAATGGAGTTAAGTTATCACAAAAGCTGACTAAACATGCGACGTGTCAGTGATTGATTGTACCCAATCACAACGCCGTCTACTGCTTTTTGTATTGAGACATCTCTGCAGAGTCACCATCAGCTGAAGGATAGGAATTTTTGGCTGTCGTTATCCTTGGCGTAATGTTGACGAGAGGTGTCCGATCTATTGCCGTGCTCCACTGTCTCTCGAAGAAATTCAAGAGCACGGTAGCGATACTCCTGTAACCAGTTTAATTCAATTTTAACATTTGACATTTATTTGTCCTTGTGATTTGAAAACACGGCGAGGTTATATATTCAGTAATCTTGAGTGGTATGCAAAAAGTGAGCCTCGAGCACAGGCTGGACTCGTGTTATACCATTTCTGGTGACGTGCTATTTACGGTACTACCAACGCTCCTATTCTGCTACCAGTCCTTTTGCGATACAAAATAGCGATCTGTGAGAGAGCAACCATCAACGGTTCACCTGGCAAGCACATTTTGACATTGAACTCAATTACACTGACAGTTATTGGACATATGTAATATGACTAGAATATTTATTTGACAGCTTCTTTGGCAGTGATATGATGTTGTCGTTACATAATAATGTTATATGCAATGCAAAGCTAGCACGCTCCATGAAGAAGGTGAAATTCGAATTCAAGTGCCGCCAAGGCTCAAACTTTGCACATCACTAAACACTAATGTATGATGTAATTACAACATCATACCAATGCTAGAGTAGAGGCTGACCAAAAATTTTTTTTCATTATATATGTCCAGTCGAAAATAAGGTGGGCCGGACACGTGATGCGCTTCAACGACAACCGATGGACGAGAGCCGTTACCGACTGGATTCCTCGGGACGTCAAGCGCTCTAAAGGCAGACCACTGACCCGTTGGTCCGATTTCTTCACGAAAGCGATGGAAGAAAGATATGATGCTCAGCGAATTCCTAGAGCAAGAGGACCCACTGGGCTACTCTTGCACGCGATAGGGAAAAATGGAAGAGTTGCTGGTACCCGCTCGAGTCACTCGACGATCAACGGGACGACAGGTGATACAGCTGATGTCCAGTCACTGCCATTGTGACTGAGTTCAATACCAATGTTTGCTTGCCATTGAACGTTCACGGTTAGTCGTTGACAAATTGATACCTTGTATCGCAGAGTAATAGCAGAACAGAAAACCGCGATTGTAGTCGTCATCCCACGTACAATGAAATGGTTGAGATTCAAGTTCAACTGCCGCTCAAAGCATGAAGTTTTGCTTATCAATCTGCGTTAATGGATACTTGCTATGCTTCACTTATCTTCGTGGTGTTCTTTTTCGTTGCTCGCGTATATGCGAATACAGGAGCCCATGTTAGAAAGTGAAATAAACTTACCATGTCGTTTTTTTTCCCTTTATTGACAATGTTTTGTACTGTAACTCGTTTTCTTGCCACTGCTAACAATGACAAAAAATATTCTTAGTTGTGACTACGTTGTTGTTAGGAGAGGAGTGTTTTTTACTTTGCTTCGACCCTTGTGCATTCATTTTAGCATCTTTAAAAGCTCCTAGTCACGACCATGTTAGGTGTTCAAAAGCGTGACAACTTAGCAACAACTCCAGCATGTCCAAAACTCGCAAAGTTCGAGACATAGAAAAATTCTACTCTACAGTAACTTCCTTAAGTGAGGTATTTACTTCTTAAAAGCAGTACGATTACAAACATTTATTCTACCTTTCTTTTCGACTGTTTTTGAGACTTCGCTTGAAGCAAGATATAATACCTCTACTATCCACCGCTTTTTTATTTCATAGGCTCGCTCAAAGCGACATAATCTTATAAGGATATAACATGTTTAAGCTGTTACGTCAAATGCTATACAAGAGTGTTTTATTGTTCTTATGGGAACTTATCAGTAGCATTCTCATTCGGTTCAGCCGGTCCACTGAGCCTAAAAAACCTTCTCTGATGGAATCGACGCCCGAATGAGAAATCACCCTACGACATAAGTAGAATGAGGATGAATGGAGTGAAGGTGCTACTAATGAATTCAATAGGACGAAGCAGGCGCCTGTGCAGTACTACACCTAACGGCTCAAAATGTTATGTCCTCATCACATACAATCTGATAACATATTTTGAGCCATTGACGAGGTCTGTAATGGCACTTAATATAGCGCTAGGCGTACGTTTCGGTGTTACGACCTCATCAGTAGCACGATGCTTTTCTTTCAATCAATGCTTTGTAGGAGAGTATACTCTCTACGTATCAACGAAGCAGCGACGAACATCTAACACTTCACGCTTATATGTAGCGGTATACGCCTTTGCATGGTATTGGCTAAAACGAAGGCACCGTGCTACTGATGATATCGTAATACTCAAAACTACGTCTAGCATTACATATGTGCCATAGCAGACCACATGAAGGGCTTAACATATGTTTATTAGATGATATACACATTTAAATTTATTTTATTTCATTCCTTTTTTTTCTCTGTAATATGTTCTCCTTTTTGAATGTAGTGCTGCTTTCTTATCTTGGTGCTGATGCTTTTTGCAAAACGTGGTTATTATGCTAATGTATATAAATACAACTACAATTCCCAAGACCAGCTATAGACTAACCCCAGCATTGATTAAATAGCTCCGTAACTAGCTTTTGTGCAGCAAACACGAGGTTGCTAATACACTTTCGATTTGTACAAAATAGAACAATAGGGTTCGTATTAGTGGCTAACGTATTGACAGTTTCGCCTACGTCGGGGCCTGAAAGAGCCAAATTGATGCGCAGTCCACATAGATTGAACACTCTTCACAATCAAATAGATTGTAACCTCACGAAATCATAGAAGTTTCGAAGTATAGTAATTAACTATCTACTATCCAATAAGTAGGGCAGCCCGCACTGATTATTACATGGTGAAACATGTTGTTTACCTTGGAATCATAAAAATCGGTCGAAATAATGGAGCGAAGGCGTGATGACAAGGCATTTATCTTTCCCGGTTCATACTGGAAATCTGCTATAAACCCAAAACGCTCCGTAAATTTTGCGCGCTAAAGTTTCGTTCGTCCTGTGGGGATAAAGGGTGAAGGCTGGAGATGGGCTTTAGGTATTCCTACTTCAAAGTTCACCTCTTTAAACATCTGTGCCCTATGCGTACCTGAAGAAGTTTTTCATATCAGTTTTATCTCCGTTGTCTAGGTGTTCATGAGGTGGTCCTCCTGCAATCAGATAACCATCCATTCTAACTTGATCTCCTGTTCATCTTGCATTCTTCATGAAACGGCGTCTTCATCCTATTAAGACGTAATCCAATATTCTTCCCCACATCGTTTAATTCCTCTAACATCGTGTCTGCTTCGATGGTACTTTTCGAAAAGATGCACGATATCGTCCGTAAAGAGAAGATCTGACAGGAATTTTCCATCGACACGAATGCCCTTCTGCTCTCAGACAAGTGACTTCATTACCCCACTGCAGCGCGATATTGAGCAGCTCTCAGCAATGTCGTATCGCCCTGTCGAATCGGTTTACCAATGCGTATAAGTCGATGAGCAATCTGCATTTTTTTGGTGCAGTTTCGATAGCAGTCCTAACAATGCCTCCTATATAAGACGGATCCACTCCTTGATTGACCAGCGCTCATAGGACTGCATTCGTTTCGACGCTATCAAATCAAACGCATTATCATAGTCGACAAATGTTAAGATTAAGTTCATGTGATATTCCCGACGAGCTTCCATGATCAGTGATATGGCTGGATGTGGTCCCTACAAGAAAATCCTTAACGGAATACTGCTTATTCAAATGGCTGAGTCTCATCCGAAGTTTTTAATATGCGCAAAAGTATAATCTTGATAAAAAGCTAATGGTTTCTGCGGTGGTCCAACGAACATGAATAAAATTTGAATAAAGAAATAAGTATGCATAAATATATGCAATGCTGGCCCAACTTTTTATTGTAGACAAAAGTAAAACTCTCTCAGTTCACAAAATTGCTGTATAACACAGGATGGCTCAAGCCTCAGATATCTAAGATCTACTTGCCACGACTGTTACCTAAAAAAAGCAAATAATGTCATGGAAAGCATTTGCTTCATTGTGTGGGTCAATATTCACTCGCAATTAGAGTAGTACGTGTAGTTGATGATTTCCACTCATCGCCATTTCGCTAGTGGGCTTCTCTGACTCGTAATGTTCGCACTATATCGTTTATTTTGCGCATGACAAATCGAAAGCATCGTCGACGCTGCAAATTCTCGGCTGTTTTAGTATATTTATTGTAGCCGCTAAAGAACTGAATACAGTCTCGTGTTGGAGCACTTCCTCGCTCTAGCAGTCTCGTGCTGTTTTAGTCTGAGCAACAAGCAATTTGTCGAAGCTTTCTCCCTACTCATTCGATGTAATACTGTACTAACTTAAAAAATTCTGGTCAATGCCGCAAAAACTCTAGCTGTCGGCAACTTTGAATTAGGAGTTGTAAGATTGTTTATAGTCACTTTGAAAACTCAATTCATATGTTTGTCGCAACATAATTTGAAACAGCGCAGATAATTACTTTATCAAAGTCAAAATGAAAATCATCTCAGTACTGATTTTTCGCCCTTTTGCTATTCATTGAGGTGCTTAACAGTTTTAGCAAGTAGCTATAGTTAGCAGATATCGAGAATGCAATGGGAGTTTTGATAGAAAATATTATACACGATGAGGTAGAAAAAAACCCACATTTACTTGATTTCTTTATTCCACTTCATAAATAACGGTGTCATGATATTATACCTATCTCAGGAAGGATGCTGAGTGATATACAAAGTGAACTTCACTGGAAAGATAAACCCGCATTTCATCGTTAGAGGGTGCCGCGCTGCGCTATAGAACTTCTTGCCCAGTTATCTCTCTTTTCTGCGATAATAAGGTCTTGGAACGTGGAAAAATGTGACTCTTTTACGGTGCCTATTATTTCTTACAGTACAAATACTCATTTCCGACTTTTGTGGAAAGTTGGTATGCATTGATACATTTTGTATCGAACTAATCTAACAGAAGAGTATAGTCTTTTTCAAAAGCGATGGCTGAATTTTTCGACGAGATCGCCTTTTTCACAACCTGAACATATTTTTTTACATCGTAATTCGTGTAAATCAGCGATTTACTGACATTATAAATGAAGTTTTATGACAATTGTGAACGTACATTCTTCAATCTATTTGTGTAACGTACTGCAAACTATATTACCAATTTAACTTTTTCTTGCAAATATCTGATATGATCGATTTGAGGATTTCGATATGCTTTTCTTACAGCAAGTGGCTAATGCGTTCACTCAGTACTTTAGTTTTTGAAGTTCACTGTTACTTTCAACCAGGCAAAGCTTCTTTCCAAGCAGTGCGGGATCTTACTCAAAAAAAATTGAGCATAACTGCAGTCAGTACGTTTTCAAAGTCTACGTTAAAAGTTAAGAGGAGAACTGATTCTTTAGTTCACAAAGTCGATGTGTAGAATAGAATCAAGCGATTTGGATAAATGTCTTTCATGGCTTATTCACGAAGTGAAAATGTCTGATAAAGCATTTGTTTTACTCTTCAAGTTGTATTACAGTAGTGAACAATGTGTTGTGTTGAACATTTCGTTCATTGTCGAGAGAGAAATCTCCGAGTACAAGCATAATGAAGAAGACCAAAGCCTCTTCTATAGCTCCGTAGAAGTCTCAATTTACTAGAGTCAGCTAACACAGTATTTTGCTCTACTCAGAGCCGATTGAGCCTAGTCGATCTCCACAGTCGTTCTTGCCCCATTGTGATTTTCGCAGCCCTTTCGTTTAAGTCAAATCTTCTTCGATGGTGCACCGCTTACATGAGCAACAGCATGAGTTATCAGCATTCTGTTTTATGAATGAGCTTACATAAGGCCGTTATGACTCTTTATATGGCAAACATTTCGACTGTTTTGCCTCCAACAAAGCCACAACGATGGAAAGACTGTGCACCTTAATTGTCCCTCTTACGATGCTGATATTCACAAACTTTCACATTGACATGATTTAGTCAGAACAAGCACCGCATTCATTGAATAGTGCCAAGCGTTTGTCCTTTCATACTGGACTTCAACCGCTATAAAGTAGCCTGACACCTACCAAACAGCACTGTAGACGAAATTACGCAGTAGAACTATTCTTAGAACTTAACCCCTAAGGGACGGCTATAGAAATCGGCGCGCAGAGCAGAATATGCGATTATCGGCTATTCGAATGAGGTTTTCTTTGCCGTTTTAGGGAAATTTTTGGAATTCTCTTATTAATTTGGTAGAAAAACTATTGCTCCTTTGCTCATATAATTTTGGTTTGGGATATATGCGTCTTGTATAGAAAAAAGCGTTGATTCATTACGGAAGTTACGGTGAATTTGACAAACTGATCAACTGTAATTGAATTGCATGGAGGATACAACGATAAAAAAAACTCTAGTTTTGATTTACCTTATACAAGATCCAAGAACCGTCATAGTGAATAAAATTGAAAACAATGCGTAATTTACAACAGAAATGATAATGCATGCTGTATTCGATACTAGCTCAACGATTCTCTCTCACTTTAACTATGTTTATATCAGTCATTGGTTTTATTTCAAATTACTCAGATTTGACGTACGTGAGAAGAATGAGTACTTATGTAGTGTAAGAATCGAAGAGTAGAGGGACAGTCGGGTTCTAGGAGAAATAGTAAATAATGCATATTTCCCGTTTAATCATTGTATCAACATGCCAACCTTTATTCACAATTTAGGTGTACACATCTGTTCTTCCCAAGCAAGAAAAGCCTAATTTTTGAAAAAATTGTTGCATCGACAATAGTATCAAGCTCAATAATAAATATGTTGGATTCACTTTTGCAACATTAGCCAATGATATTGTAAGAGATAGATGTAGTAAATGTGACTTTTATAGAGCAATACTGTGTTGTTTAGGATTGCAGGCATTTTGAAGTTATTGACAATAACTCCAAATCATATTCTGGATATACACTGTCTACATTATTGTGAAAAGTTGTTGTTGACTGTATATGCGAGAGACCAGCATTCTGCATAAGGTGGTGAATTTGCTGACCGTATATGTTGTATGAAAATTATGCTGGAATAAATATTTCTAAAGCATTTGAACATCAGCAAAACATAAAATTTGCAAACACATTGACTTCGCCAAGTCTTCCACCAGATATATAGATTAAGCACCTAGGCGAATTAGATCAAATTATGAATTACTATTCAGGTGCGAAGGTATGCACATTTTATTCGGTCCCATTGATCGGCGGCGGCTTTCACTACCTGATTGTTACAGTCGTTGGCATTTTCAAAGCCTAGTGTTGTAACTTTCCTTTACCAATTTTGGCTTGCTTTCAATGTAAGTTTATTGCTGCTTTACAATACAACTTTGAGTGCTTTTTGCAGTTTTTTGAGACTCTGTCTTTTAGCGCCGTTATGTCATCTGGACAAAAAGAGTGGGAAATTAGTACTGACATATCTTCTGGAGATGAAGACTGACAAACCATGTTATATAGCTTGGCAGTAAGCACCGATTACGACACTGGTGAGGAATCAGATGCGATCATGGAAAGGAACTTGAGCACCCCAGAACGGTGGCGCTGAGGATGGTGGTTTGACCGACGGCCCAGACGATGCACAGCAAGCAAATTCAAATAATACTACTCTACTGCTCCTATTGCCCCATGTAATGGTTGCATGGGCCACAGACGTTCGAATACCCACTTTGCTGCCATTCAATGAAAGCTCGGTAGATCTCCAAGGCGGCGTCGTGCTCGACTGCCGAGAACCAGATAACTTATATGAGATGTTCATGCGAGGTGTTTGACAGCTGATTGTGCGACAGGCCAAATATATACGGCATGCAGATAGACCCACGTTGGGAAAACACGAACGTTAAGAAGATAAAGCGATTCTTCGCTCTTTGTATCCAGATGACCAATAGCGTTTGCTTATCTCAAGACGAAAGTGCATGGGCACTTGCCTACCATCAGAAATGGCTCTTCAGCCGACAACAATCCGCGTTTCAAAGACAACAGAAGAGCGTGGTCGTGGCACTAATGTTACCGAAAGATAGGCAGAGGAAGAAAATTTTGCAAGGGCTCGGCAAAAAACTAGCGAGTACACACAAAGTTGCCGTCTGTGTAAGAATTTCCTCTGCCTGGAATGTTTCAATTTCACTCATGCAGAATGTGGCCGCAAGCGTTCTTCGCCTACGGAATAAAAATTTCGTTGTATAATTTGAATAATCATGATGTACGTATTCTCTAGGTGACGATAAATTGATTTTCTAGAATGAGCCATCTGATGATTGTAAAACGTATGATTTTTCAGGCAATAAGGGTAAGGGTAAACTGATGACCAGTATTGATTTATAGGGTAAATTTTTGCTGTTAGATGTTGATTTTTTGAGCTGTTGATTGTTGAATAGATATTTTGAGCAGCAGGCTTGAAATGTGACGAACCCGGCTTTTCGTGCACTTACTCCAGGTATATACTGCAACTACCTCCACATAAACCCCTAGCAAATGTGTTTTGTAGTAAGAGATAAGCTTTCAATCTACGTTTTTGCAAGACTAACGATAGAAGTGTTTAATAAGAGTTTGAAAGTTTGTTTTTTTCTCAAGGATATGGTATTAGCTCTGAAAAATGAAGGATTTTTATGAGAAGTAGTCGCTCTTTTTATCAAGAAATCTTTGCAGACCATTAATTCTGCAGCGATAAGGAACCTCTAACGTATAAACTTCATCTATAACTACCAATAAACCACCTACAACGTCCAGACGGCGGATTAGCATTTTAGGCGTGGAACATCAATATATTTTCACGTCTACGTCTTTGCATAGCAACCTCTTAAAGCACCAATTCCATCATCAGGATTCTCGAGATTGAGGCTAACTAAGGAGTTTTGAAACTTTAGTGAAGAGCCATATAGCGCTCGAGCCGAGCAAATGAAAAAATTGAGTGTGGCCTATAATATTTTCGCGGCGGTTACATCGTAACGAGAAGCTTTTTTTCTGAAGCTAAACAGGTTTTTGGAATCGCAGAGATGTAAGTTTTCGAATAATCACCAAATATCTAAGAAAGCATCTCTGCAGCAAGAAAGGCCTTCAAACACTCGTGTGCCTGAGCTGGTACACGCCCTCCCTCAGGGTTCAACATCGTATAGAGCAGGTATACAAGTGCTGATTGAGATTCATTGACTTAGCAATTACTGTGTTGACAAATCCGTGAAAACAACGCGGAACTGACCCGACGCGAAAACTGCTTCAACATTGAATTTTTACGTAACAGAATCGCTTAATCACCCTTCTCGACGTTTAAAAATATTCATAGCAGGGCCAAAATCGACAGCACTGACAGTGTTCTTAATCTGCCATTCTGAAGTACACAAAAAAGAATCTAATGCTCCGAGTCGAACACTTCTCGCTAATGTTCCAAAATTAAGATAAAACTTTTCATTTCTCTACTACACGTGTAATATCACTCAAATAGAAACATAAAAGCTTCCCATTACAATTCCTTACCAGCAGAACTCTGGGTAAAGGTTTTCCTAATAACACGCTCACTCCAATCTTCTCAAAATGGTATTTCTTCGAAGTGGTGAGTTTTTTCAGTTATTTAATTGTGAAAATTTTGAAGCGTTTGTGGAGACGTTTCTATGTAAATAATTACTACTCTAATCGTTTATGACGATAAAATCACAAAATAATACAGACTGTCAATGTTTGCTGTTTCTAAGTAGCAAGCAGCGTTCAGTTCCGATTTTTATAAACCACAGGACGGGTTGCCTATTTTTGCTCTGTTGGTCAACTTATATGAGTTTGCTATTAATCCTTATTGTGAATAATATCTCAGTGATCTTGCCTTCATGAAGACCAGAACGCTAGAGTAAACATTAAATGTTGTTCCAGCTGTGTTGTTCTTCACAGCCGTAACAAACAGATGACCAAGTGGAAAGAAGCAATAAACGAATAACGTAGCAATCATAGCGTTGCCCTTTCATGGTGAACTCTATCCATGCTCAAGTAAAATGACTCCTGACCCTCATTATTGTTAGCATGAGTGTTTTTCGCTTAGCAGCTTAACTGAAACAATGACGATTTCCTACAGTGTAGAACTGCACCTATACGGAGATATAGGTAAGCTGAAATATTTCGACATGAAGGATTTATAACACGAAACTGCTACAACTCGGAATTGCCTATTCAACTATACTTGACGATCATAGAAAACTCTTAACAGTCCGTGATCATATATAGCTGACGGTGCTCACAACTCGTAAATCGTATTACAGACAGAACAGAAACACTACTTTCCGAATCGGATAACTCTCGCTGAAATGCTGTAAGTAAGATGAACTTCCTTTCTTCAAATACAAGTCCAATGTTACTCACGCCAAAACGCCAAAAATAATCCATCGCAGAAACTGCAGCGGAGTTCCTAAATGAAAGTGGAAAGTTATCTCTAGCAGTAGGTCCAAGTCGCCTCAAATAATGCCTCTGTAAAGTACCGATGAGTTCTTCTATTGTTTAAATGCTAAACTGTTAAAATACTAATAGCGATCATTGATGTTAGTGAGCACCATCTAGATTGCTGAAGCAACTAAAATAAACAAGGGTGACCCATAGACAAGGGTTACCCATAGCCAAATGGCTTAACGTGGAGCTCTTTTCTTCTCCGCCCTTCCACTCCACCACCCCCCTTCCCTCCCTCCCCTCTCCCACTCTTTCCCAACGTAATGAATAGAGTGAAAAATTGAGAACTAGCAGAAGTATTTACTCTGAAACGTTGTGTGAGAAAAATCCTTCAAGAACGTGAAAATCTTGAATCAACTGTAGCAGTTTTCAACAGAGTACTTTTTTGGCCAGCGGACAGAACGGCTCAAATAGTAGCAGCTTTACTGAGAGACCAGAAAACGCCCTACGCTGCTTTCCTTCTTCTGTCAAGTTCCTCTATTATGTTGTTTTCCATGTTCAGTGAACGAGAAAGGAAGACGTATGTGGAGGTGTCCGTAATCAAAGATACATCCAGTCTAATATTTTTATCACTGCACCATTGGTTTTTCATAGACTGAGTCCTCATGCGATTTATGGGTAGTCCGATATTCTTCCGCGCTTCGTTAAGTTCCCTGGGCATCGTGTCTACTTAACTAGTGCTATTTGAGAATAAGACAATGTCATTCGCTTAATGAAGATTGATAGAAAATTACCATCGATACGTATACCCTTCTCGTGCCAATCAAGTGACTTCATTGTCCAAGGTAGTGCGCGCGCGAACAGCTTTGGCGATATCGGTTCGCCTTGTCGAATCTCATTACCAATGGGTATGATCGGAGATCGATGAAAGAGCTGTATTTTCGTGGTGCAATTCCGATAGCAGTCCGACAAAGTTTCTTCTGTGGGTCGGATCCACTCCTTGATCGACAAGCGCCGATAGGACTGCGCTCGTTTGGACGCTATCAAATGCTTTTCATAATCGATGAAACTTTACATTAAGGGCACGTGGTATCCCGACAGACTTCTATGACCCTCGACACGGTTTGGATGTGGTCCATGCAGCAGAATCCCTTTTAAAATCCTGATTGCTCAACTAGATATGCCTCATCACACGTTCTTGATATGCGCAGAAGGCTGATCTTCGTGAAAGCTTGTAAAGTATGCCTAACAAGCAGAATAGGAAGATAATCACGAAGATCCCTTCGGTCACAATTTTTGTGGATGATGACTGCGCGCGACGTCCTCTAGTGGCCTGGAATTTTTCTTTTTCAAGGTAAGATGTCATATGTGCCGCAAGAAGTACATGCAAATAATCTTCTCCGGCTTGAAGCAAGTTAGAAGAGATATTATCGAGTCCTAGAACCGTGCCTTTTATCAGCTTTCTATCGAGACTCGAGCATCCGAGGGCAGAATTAATGGCGGTTTTTCTAATGGGAATTACGGAGTCCGAGACGTGGGTGGTGGAACGGAAAAGATTGGTTAGCATTTTTCCGCTATCAATTCCATATCATAGATGGAGTTTTCGTGATACCATCTTTGTTCATCAACGTGACAGCGGAACAGTGTAATCACACAGATTCGAGCAGCACTTCTTCAAACTAGATCTTTCTTGTGCTGTTTTTAACAGTTTCTTCTGTCGGAACCGATTTAGATCTTCCTGCAAAGCTCTTCTGGCAGCTCGTATTTGGTATTAGCAGGGCTATAATATGTTGCCTTAAGATCGAGCTTCAGCTTTCTCGCTTTTCTAGCAACTCCTTCGGGGTGGAGGAGATGCAATCGACTCCTCTGTTTTGAGCATCTTGAGCTAAGGTCGGCGCACCTTTTTAGTCTTTCGACAAGCAGCTCGTAGTCTTCGGTCGGATCATCCTTATTCTACCACTCATGACTGGACAAGATTTCGTTTGGAATGCTCTTGTCGTAGACGGTTTGACGACATTTTCTTGATCGATGGCATAAATTCTCCTCCAGCTTACAGCTGAATCGTGTCTGTACTCGAAGGAGGCGCTAATGGACCCAGTACAGAATAATGGTACTGCGGTTGTGTAGAGCAAGCACCATCTCCGGTTGGTAAGTATGTGGTCAATCTCTGCCTGCGTCGTCCGTTAGGCTACTCTCATGTCCAGCGGCGGGTGTTCTTTCTCCTAAAAAGTGTGCAGTGATAAAAAATATTAGACTGATGATCTTTGATTACGGACACCTCCACATACGTCTTCCTTGGTCGTTCACTGAACATGGAAAACAACATAATAGAGGAACTTGACAGAAGAAGGAAAGCAGCGTAGGGCGTTTTCTGGTCTCTCAGTAAAGCTGCTACTATTTGAGCCGTTCTGTCCGCTGGCCAAAAAAGTACTCTGTTGAAAACTGCTACAGTTGATTCAAGATTTTCACGTTCTTGAAGGATTTTTCTCACACAACGTTTCAGAGTAAATACTTCTGCTAGTTCTCAATTTTTCACTCTATTCATTACGTTGGGAAAGAGTGGGAGAGGGGAGGGAGGGAAGGGGGGTGGTGGAGTGGAAGGGCGGAGAAGAAAAGAGCTCCACGTTAAGCCATTTGGCTATGGGTAACCCTTGTCTATGGGTCACCCTTGTTTATTTTAGTGCTTCAGCAATCTAGATGGTGCTCACTAACATCAATGATCGCTATTAGTATTTTAACAGTTTAGCATTTAAACAATAGAAGAACTCATCGGTACTTTACAGAGGCATTATTGAGGCGACTTGGAACCTACTGCTAGAGATAACTTTCCACTTTCATTTAGGAACTCCGCTGCAGTTTCTGCGATGGATTATTTTTGCGTTTTGGCGTGAGTAACATTGGACTTGTATTTGAAGAAAGGAAGTTCATCTTACTTACAGCATTTCAGCGAGAGTTATCCGATTCGGAAAGTAGTGTTTCTGTTCTGTCTGTAATACGATTTACGAGTTGTGAGCACCGTCAGCTATATATGATCACGGACTGTTAAGAGTTTTCTATGATCGTCAAGTATAGTTGAATAGGCAATTCCGAGTTGTAGCAGTTTCGTGTTATAAAATCCTTCATGTCGAAATATTTCAGCTTACCTATATCTCCGTATAGGTGCAGTTCTACACTGTAGGAAATCGTCATTGTTTCAGTTAAGCTGCTAAGCGAAAAACACTCATGCTAACAATAATGAGGTCAGGAGTCATTTACTTGAGCATGGATAGAGTTTCACCATGAAAGGGCAACGCTATGATTGCTACGTTATTCGTTTATTGCTTCTTTCCACTTGGTCATCTGTTTGTTACGGCTGTGAAGAACAACACAGCTGGAACAACATTTAATGTTTACTCTAGCGTTCTGAGTCTTCATGAAGGCAAGATCACTTGAGATATTATTCACAATAAGGATTAATAGCAAACTCATATAAGTTGACCAACAGAGCAAAAATAGGCAAACCCGTCCTGTGGTTTATAAAAATCGGGAACTGAACGCTGCTTGCTACTTAGAAACAGCAAACATTGACAGTCTGTATTATTTTGTGATTTTAAATCGTCATAAACGATTAGAGTAGTAATTATTTACATAGAAACGTCTCCACAAACGCTTCAAAATTTTCACAATTAAATAACTGAAAAACTCACCACTTCGAAGAAATACCATTTTGAGAAGATTGGAGTGAGCGTGTTATTAGGAAAACCTTTACCCAGAGTTCTGCTGGTAAGGAATTGTAATGGGAAGCTTTTATGTTTTCTATTTGAGTGATATTACACGTGTAGTAGAGAAATGAAAAGTTTTATCTTAATTTTGGAACATTAGCGAGAAAGTGTTCGACTCGGAGCATTAGATTCTTTTTTGTGTACTTCAGAATGGCCAGATTAAGAACACTGTCAGTGCTCGTCGATTTTGGCCCTGCTATGAATATTTTTAAACGTCGAGAAGGGTGATTAAGCGATTCTGTTACGTAAAAATTCAATGTTGAAGCAGTTTCGCGTCGGGTCAGTTCCGCGTTGTTTTCACGGATTTGTCAACACAGTAATTGCTAAGTCAATGAATCTCAATCAGCACTTGTATACCTGCTCTATACGATGTTGAACCCTGAGGGAGGCGTGTACCAGCTCAGGCACACGAGTGTTTGAAGGCCTTTCTTGCTGCAGAGATGCTTTCTTAGATATTTGGTGATTATTCGAAAACTTACATCTCTGCGATTCCAAAAACCTGTTTAGCTTCAGAAAAAAGCTTCTCGTTAACGATGTAACCGCCGCGAAAATATTATAGGCCCACACTCAATTTTTTCATTTGCTCGGCTCGAGCGCTATAATGGCTCTTCACTAAAGTTTCAAAACTCCTTAGTTAGCCTCAATCTCGAGAATCCTGATGATGGAATTGGTGCTTTAAGAGGTTGCTATGCAAAGACGTAGACGTGAAAATATATTGATGTTCCACGCCTAAAATGCTAATCCGCCGTCTGGACGTTGTAGGTGGTTTATGGTAGTTATAGATGAAGTTTATACGTTAGAGGTTCCTTATCGCTGCAGAATTAATGGTCTGCAAAGATTTCTTGATAAAAAGAGCGACTACTTCTCATAAAATCCTTCATTTTTCAGAGCTAATACCATATCCTTGAGAAAAAAAACAAACTTTCAACTCTTATTAAACACTTCTATCGTTAGTCTTGCAAAAACGTAGATTGAAAGCTTATCTCTTACTACAAAAACACATTTGCTAGGGGTTTATGTGGAGGTAGTTGCAGTATGATACCTGGAGTAAGTGCACGAAAAGCCGGGTTTCGTACACATTTCAAGCCTGCTGCTCAAAATAATCTATTCAACAATCAACAGCTCAAAAATCAACATCTAACAGCAAAAATTTACCCTATAAATCAATACTGGTCATCAGTTTACCCTTACCCTTATTGCCTGAAAAATCATACGTTTTACAATCATCCAGATGGCCTCATTCTAGAAAATCAATTTATCGTCACCTAGAGAATACGTACATCATGATTATTCAAATTATACAACGAAATTTTTATTCCGTAGGCGAAGAAACGCTTGCGGCCACATTCTGCATGAGTGAAATTGTAAACATTCCAGGCAGAGGAAATTCTTACACAGACGGCAACTTGTGTGTACTCGCTAGTTTTTTTGCCGAGCCCTTGCAAAATTTTCTTCCTCTGCTATCTTTCGGTAACATTAGTGCCACGACCACGCTCTTCTGTTGTCTTTGAAACGCGCGATTGTTGTCGGCTGAAGAGCCATTTCTGATGGTAGGCAAGTGCCATGCACTTTCGTCTTGAGATAAGCAAACGCTATTGGTCATCTGGATACAAAGAGCGAAGAATCGCTTTATCTTCTTAACGTTCGTGTTTTCCCAACGCTGGGTCTATCTGCATGCCGTATATATTTGCCTGTCGCACAATCAGACTGTCAAACACCTCGCATG